>JABAKA010000025.1:0-72620 GCA_018857285.1 Termitomyces sp. Mi166#008
CATCAGAAGCCTCTGAAGCATTGCTCCTGGCATAGGAAATCCTCAGACTTGTTCTCTTTGGATTTCCCTCTGCCAGGTGAGTAGTTAGACCAGTAATCATCTGTACAACACTCAATATACTTTGGATTTCCCTCTGCCAGCTGTGTGACTGAGCCACAGCCCCCAGAGGTCACCTTTACAATAGCCAAACTTATCATAGTTAAGGGTATCACAAAGCAAGGTAGGCCCATGTTCCCATTCAAGTCCACTATCACAACAAGTCTTAGCCATCAGTACCTCAACAACATTGTGAAGCAGGATCCTGATTCTGTGGTGATGAAAAGCAGCTTCAATTTGGTAGAAGACCTCCACCTACCAGATGACACACTCACCATGACAGTGGTGATGATGGAAGCAACAGATAATAGTTACCTGGTAGCTAAATCCCACAAAACCCTTTGACACTTCACATTGGAGATGAAATACTTCCAGCTCTCATATGGATGGCTGACATTATGGGAAAAAAACACAGCTCATGTTCTCAATAGCCCAGACCCCACTCAAATTTTCATCAATCATAAATAGGCCTGGCATAGATCCATGGGTGGTCTCAGAATATGATGTGCCTGTTTCTGCTGATGAGTTCAGCTTCCTTCATATCCAAGTAAATGACTTGAAGACCAGGTATGCTGAGTTACTTAATATTATTGACTCATTTGTCTTCTCCAGCTTCTCTGTTTGGATGCTCTTCACACTCATCTGCAAGATTGTGTCTTAGAACATAGTCTCTCAGTGTTGTACTCAGTGTTGTACTCTTCTTTCTTTTCAACCTGTTTTATATACCAATATGGTAAGACTAAATCAATGTCTGATGCAACACATGCATGAATTTCTGGGCTTTTCTTTCTGTTCATCATCCCAAGTGTCCATGTTGCTGTTGGACCTCAGGAGTTTTGATTTTTCCTTAATAGCCAGAATTAATGTTAGTATTGCCATCAATAGACTCATATGAGATCTTAATCACTACATCCTAGTGTATTGTTTAATAGCCCACATCACTCTCACAGATTGGGCATGTCAAATCAACAACTGTTGTCATCCACTAGATGGTAGAAGTCTGAATAAACCTTTCCACAATTCATGAGCTCCATACCATCAGCATGAATAGTGGTTCAAGAGCACTTAGCCAAGTCCAAGTTGTTGTTAAGACTAACTGATCAAAGCCACTTGCTTGTAGGGGACTGTTCTATCTCATATACACTCACCCTTGTCAAACCCCACTTACAGCTGTCAAACCCTCTAGTCAGACATGCATTCTGCTCTATCAGGGTCAATGGGTTTCACATGGCTGAAGGAGATTGGATGATGGGCAGTCAACCAGGAGAGCTTGACTATCTTCAAAGTCTCTTCACTACTGCAAGGCAAATGGTCAGAGGCACAACAGAGGAATTAGAAACTGATCAGCCACAACCCTTGCCCATGCCAAGATTTGCATACTGTATCCTGGCCAACCAGAGCTTCTACTGTCACACCATCAGAGGAAATCCTGTGCTAAGGCACTAATGGCTGACCTTATTTCACTCCCTTCAACAACAGAGACTCTGAGCATGGAACAGTGAGGAATGGATGGCTCAATGATTCCAGTTGGTGAGACCTTTCAATCACAAATCAGTTACAGCTGCAGTGATTGGGTCTAGGACATTGGCCCTTAAGCTGTTGGGGTCAAAACATCTCAATCCTCTAGGGTGAGTTAATGAGTCTAATAGCAGGACTAATTATTTTGGACTCCCAAAGATCCAGCAGTGTGATATACACTGATCACCTTAACTCAGTTAAGCTAATTGAGGACAGCTGCACTGCTGCCAACATTGAAGCATGACTACAATACATAAATGGCCACTCATACTATTGTTGGATACTAGATCTTCTGAACAATCAGTCAATTCAAATACATTACATGAAAGGCTATTTGATGCAGTCATCCCTCCCCTCCATCCTCAACAACTCAGCAAATTGCCATCTAGTGAAAACCTAGAGCACTCTTGACACTCCCCACACCCCCATTTTGACCTTTCACATAGATCCTTAAACTCTTCACAGTGAGATAGACAGGTAGATTGAGATGAATGCCCAAAGCTATATCAGTCATCTACATGCACAACTCATTGCCCAGACCATGGAGCACAACTTCAGACTTCACTTATGCCACCTCACATATGACCTCAATGCACCACCCAAATATCCTTACATGTGCTCATTGTCATGCTACTCAGCCATAGTACAACTGTATACAAGGTTAGGTCAATTATCCACTGTGCTCAGACCACACTCAAGAGGGAAGATCAACTCTGATCATTGTTGCTTTGGATGTTGGATGGATGTGGAAGACAAGCACCATATCTTTGTGGAGTGCCCTTACTTTGCTAAGTACAGGCTAGAAGCAAGGGAGTAGGTGGAACAGATCTTGACCAAACAGTGCAGAGAACTGGTGAAAAAGAAGATGATCTCAACAGTTATGGCCAGGAGAATCACAACATGTAGCTAAGTCACTATTTTGTGATGATGCATCTGTTTGGCCACTACATTGCTCTGCCTACTATCTTGGTAAAGTTCCAGACATACTGAGACTCTTTGGCTCTAGCTCCTATCAGTATTGTGTACCCACATTGGAAGACCAATGCCATGCTCATTACTTTGTCTCAAACTGGTACCTGTTCTCTATCCACCTAGCAGGCCATATTTGGGGCCAAGTCCAATGCATGGCAGTCAGGAATGCAGGGCTATAACCACTTACGTTCCTCTCATTCACATACCATACTTACTTTTTTAATACATTGCACAGTACAGTGTACTTCACATGCAGTGGTGGCAAGCTTTCCCCACCGGGTTTTGATGCTACTCCACTTGCCCATTCTAGTTGATTCACATTAGGTCTACCAAGGCATATTCTCAAAATATGTCCTTAGCTATACTTAGCATAGGTAGATATCAATATAGTAACATAGTAACATAGATATACATAGTTAAGACTATAATTACATGATTTGAGCTAAATAAAAGCCCAAGAAATGACCCTATAGCAACCTCTGTACTAACCCACGAGTTGTAATAATCCATAGATTTTGGCCTTGACCGACTACTATGGATTATGACAACTTTGACTGTATTTGAGACACCATTGACCCAAAGTGGACGTGTGAACCGATTGGTCAGGATTTGATGTCTGAGTTGGTAGAGAACAAGGGAACTTGAATATAACTTTCAAGGTGTCTGACTTCCAAAAAAAGAAATCCTGGCTTAATCTTCATTTTTCCAAAGTGTGCTGCTTTTTGAATGCTATTGAGGGGCACCAGTATGATGGCAGCAACTCATGGCACCTATCTCACCACTCAAACCTTAACTATCTGCTTGTAAGCTCATGCTCAACGGCAAAGTCTGCGCCGGTAACAGCATCCAGTCAATGTCTAAGATTGACGATCGGCGAGCGTTATGTCATCCATGCAATATATTTTGCGCCCTAAGCTTTAGACTTCGGTTAGCCCCTTTCTGACACTATGGTTCACACTCAGTTACCTTCTACGATTGGTGCTCTGCTGCTCGGAGGACTGTTCTCGACGATGTGTGCTATTTTCTAACGCTCTCTCTCTTGTGATGTTTCTAAGATTCCCATGTTAGATTGTCCGGGGGAGTGTCCGCACAATGCCTGCTTTACTTTAATAATTATCCGGAGGACAAGCGCCCGCTCAAGATTCTTGTGAGCGATTGCCAGTTTTACTGATCCCAAGTCCACTTTGACTGACCTGTCATGATACTAGGCCGTATTTATCTGGTTCATCATCCATTCTAGATGTGCAGTCAACGGCACCTCTGATGTCTTTCTGTTCCAGGCTCGTCGATTTGCTTCAGACAACCTTCATTTGGGCTGGATTGTGGTATTATCTGATTGAACATTTTGGAGATCGTCCTGCAATCAATTCAACACCGTGGTGAGTCACTAACTCGCTGATACTTCTCATTTGACGACCCTCTCTTAGGCCTGTTGCGGTAATGTCTTTTCTCGGGTCTATAATAGAATCTTTTTGACATATTTTTCCAGTCTATAACTGTTTCAAGTGTGCGTTTTACCTTTGACTCTCCTTTTGAATCCTGTTCACACGGAGTAGACTGCACTCACAGTCGTTGTCCATGGGTACGAAGATATGACCATCCCTATTCCTTCCGTGGTTCACCATCAATTTGTCAAAACAGGTTTTATGCCTATCGAATCTACATTTGTCAGTCGTCTACAGTTTGAAAGCCATACACTGCTGATTGAAGGACCCAGTGAGCAGGCGGAACTGGCTTCTACCTTCCTTTATTGTGTGTCCACTGACTAGTGTCTGCATGGCGTTCTGACGCGAGTAACGTAGATTTTCCTATGCCTTGTACGAGCCGGTATGATGCCTTTAGCGACATACCGCTTTCTGATTCTCGTTACTGACGCGCAGGTGTCGTACAGGCTTCGCTGGAGGTAATGTTAGCGTGCTCCATTAGTGATTTTGATCTGAATTATTTTTACTTCCTAGCGGTCACATCGGCGTTGTAAGTTCGCTGTAGTCGTATTGATGGGACATAATATTCATGCTACGCCGAAATTCCAGCATAATATTCCCCACCTATTCCTCATTCAGGGATCACCTCGGAGTAAGGAAACCTTCCTTCGGGTGTATGGTCTCGGTCGCACTGATATACATCGTGATAGTGGATTTTCACTGTTGCACTTTCACTCCTATTCGGAACAGATGCTATGGTGACAGCTTCTCTAATATATTTTTTATATACGAGCCGCACGGCCACGACAAGGTGTGTCAAGGATGTATTACTACTTTTTCGATTCAACTGAGAGATTTTCAAGTCCTGTAAATAACACCCTTACGTGGCTAGGCCAATACACATTGAGGACAGGGATCGTCAATTGGTGAGCTCATTCTATGTTTCTTACGTTGTGCTGATTCTTGCTTTAGTGCGGGTGCTCTATCGGCGCTCATCTGTGTAAGGATGTTAATTCTTGATTTTCCCCGACTAACAGTCTCTTTGCAGTGGTGTATAATGTCACACAATCTAATTTTCTTGACCATCTTTTGGGCCATTGCAAAACGTGAGGCTCCCCGCTTCCTCTTCCCCCTCAGAGTGTTAACGACCTAAATATTAGTCTATGCCAATTCTTTCTTTGCCGTGTGGGCTTTATAACTGATTTCTTCCCGGCCAAAGCTAACTCCATATTGCAGATTAAACGCACGCGAAAGCTTACGTCGGCGTCATTCGCTTGCTCTTTCTGATCCTATACGCGAGACAACTCGGCTAAGCACGCGTACGTCTGGCAGTATCAAAGTCCCGCGCCCACATTCAATTAGAAAGTCAATATCCGTTCCACACCTGTTGGTACGTTACTCTTTCTACTTTGTCGTCCGGCGCGCCGCTCTTAATTACTTTTTGAAGCCCCTGAAGGACGTTCGGTCCTCTCACTCCTCAACCACATCGTCAACGTCTGGAGCTCCAGGCAGCATCATCTAGCTACAGTGACCGATCTAAGCTAGGACTTTTTCAATGATTTTATGGGTGATTGACTCGGTAGCCAGCGTCACTGTCCCCGGAATATACTACGCCTGTACATTATACTGCTAAAGCTAACATCATATGACTCTGGCTAGGTTCTAAGCATAGGGATATTTTCAAACAAAAGCGGACATTACACCTAAATTATAATCACTGGTGAAAGAACCGAGTGGAGGTCTATAACTGAATCGAGTAATAGCATACTTGATCGGTTCATGGATAGAATTGCAACTTGGTCTTCTGAATGAGACCTAATGACTGGAGCATCCTGAGCCTCTCACCTTAATTCTGTGACTTTTCTTCGCACATAATTGATTTTGAATTTCAGAAAACTTTCTGGAAGCGTAAATCGAGTCGCCTAGCTTCCGAGACATCGCATGTCAGCAATCGTAGTAAGCAAAACTTTGGTGAACACAAACAAGGACCCGTAAACATCTAAGTACAGTAAGGATTGATTGCGATAGGCGGAATAGAATAGTACGATTAAAATTGACAGAGAATGAGCGGAGTGGTAGTCCTGATCTGTCCTGATGACAACTTTCTTTTTGTGAGGGTCGCCATTAATTATAACGTTTATAACGTTTGTAATTCTGCCACCAGCGTGCTGAAATTTATAGCTGTACATACCACGGACAAGGCAAATAACCGGTCAGAGGTACCGACTGCCTCGAGCTCGGAAATGGGTTGAGAACCCTAGAAAATCAAGCAGACAAGCCCAGATAGCTCTCACACACTGCCAAAATTCAAAGTTAGTCGAAAGTAACAAAAAGGCGGATGACGGAGCGACACGAACATCGCGTTGATCATGGTGAAGCGAAGAAAGGCAAGCTGCAAGGGGTCGCCAGTCATACTTCAAGTCGAAGGATAACGGTCACACCGGTGGACGGAGAAATGTAAATTTTTGATTATTACCTTATCTATGTTGGCCAGAACCGGCGGGCTCAGACAACGAGAAAGTAGGAAAGAAAAAAATAACAGGAGGCCAAGAATATTATTTGATGTGAACAACGTAAAACTCTGCCATCAACGCAATGAGAGCTCATGCCTTCTTTTGGGCGTCGTGTTCTGCCCTCGCAGCTTTGTATTGATCAAAATAAGGCTTTGGTCATCCAAATCAGTGTTGTTTAAGTTACAGGTGGATATAGGGACACTTGCCTGCTTCTCCTCAGCGCTCATATCCCTCCAAAGCGCACCAATTTTGGATCCAAAACCCCGAACTTTGAACACTTCAGGATGCGATACTTGATACTCCTTCATCCACCTATGTCCGATCATTGAACCATTGAGGCTGGCATGAGCTAAATTTCATAACAAAACCCACCTGACGTATGCATTTGGCGGTCCCTGCATTGTCTTATGCAGTTTTGACTTGCCCTTTGCAACCCTACGGCGGTTCAGTTCCCGAAGAATGGCCGGTTCCAGAGAGTTGATATAGGCCTGACGTTTCTCTGCTGCCTCAACGTGGGCCGCGGAACAGATGTCCCTGTATTTCTGTGAAAGCATGAGTCACTATGCGAGGGAAGTGATCAGTAGTCAACCAACCTGTTTCTCAGATTCCGGCAAAGCATGCCACGCTGCTCCAGCAGCCTTATTGTTCACCAAGAAATTTTCAGAAGTCTGAGCAAACTCGGGCTTGAAAATTTTTGTCACGAAGTAGATATAGGGAGAGAGCCCGTATGAAGGAATTTTGACACTACGTGGAATAACGACTGCAGTGTAGGTTAGAATGGAACGAACTAGAGACATTGAATTGACGCGCCTTTCTTAGCTATGAGATTGCAAAATGAGTATATGAATGGCCTTAGACATCGAATGCGACGACATACGTTTCGTGGCCTTCACTGGCTTCTTCACTGGCTTCTTGGCTGCCTTTTTTGCCTTCGCCTTCACGGTTTTCTCTGCGACTTTCTTCTTTGGAACCGATTTCTTGGCCTTGGTAGGAGTCTTTGATTTAGTACTCGCAGGCTCAGCATGTGCGACACTCATGATGAATGAACGCGTCAACGTCCTGGGAACCCATTTTAAAGTCACCCCTGCTGTGCGAGTGAAGACAGGAGCTGTAAAAACGCGACGAGGCGCGATGCGGAGAGACGCAACAGGGAACATGAGTGCAACAGTGAAAAAAGTTTGGGAAGACACAGTTCGGGTGAGGTTGGTTGATTGGGACACACGTGTGACTGTAACGAAGTGTGACTTGGCCGCCAACCCCGAATTCAAAATTCTCTATAAATTGTAACATTAATAAGTATTGGTCGAAGTGCTTGGGTATTCTCCGCGCTGCCTGCTATGTATACTTCACCTGACACTCCTCAGGCCTCGGACGACCTCACCACGCCATAATCGCAATCGCCCTAACCCACGACCGACACAAAACATTTCCAAATAATAGCAAAGTCATGTATCACTAGCACACGCCAACCTCAATCACCTTGCTTCAGCTTTTAGTTGATAAGTGACCTAGATGTCTGCATTACTTACAATTACCAGTCGTCTTCAGTTGGCTCCGCTCCTGGATTTGCTGAGGATGCGGTGCGATCACTGATAACATAATGATCGTTGGGAATGTCGGTGCCGAGTTGATCAAATTGATCCTGGCTATTATTAACGCTCTCATTCGACACGCATGGCATCTTCTTCCTCTACATCTACAGCACTGATGTCGTCGGGCCTTCCAATATCGCAACTAGAGTCTTTGCGGTTCAAGTCCAGCCAAATTATCGACTCCATACAGAGTTTGCAGCGCACCATTGAGGCTGGGCATATGGCAGCCATGCCCGCCTGGCCAGACATCCTCACCAAATACAACATCCTGCTTTCGCAAACCCACTCCTTCTCTATGGGCTTAGTTGGTACACTCTCCGCCAGCGCAGCGTCCCAAAATTCGCGCTCTGTGCCGTCCTCCAGTCCACTCGAACGTGTCGCTCTCCACCCCTCGACATCCCTTACTGACGCACAACTTGACGGCGAAGTCATCCCATTATTGCGCAATCAGCAGACGACCGATGTGCTTCGCGTAGAAAACGAAACCGTACGTCGACTCGCAGAGCATATGGTCACCAAGGGGTCTCTAGGTGTCCTTGCTCCTCAACCTCCATCGAAGTCCGCGCCATTTGGCATATCCAAAAAGCCAGTCGAGTACGCAGATGTGATCGCTGAATGTGACGAGATCCGTGAGGCTCATGATCGTCGGGTCGAGCGCGCCGTGAGGGCCGTGACGATGTTGAGGGAGCGCTTCGACTGGCGAGCCAGAGTAGAGGTTGAAGTTGAGGAACCAGAAGAGCTCGAGTGGGATCCGAGGGTGCATCCACATGCTGTTGACGACCAGATGGATGAAGACGAGAACGAGGGTGGAAGTGGCAGAGATGAACCAAAGGAAATGGGCGACGGTAATGCGGGTATGGATGACGACCAGAGCAGCGATGAAGAAGAGGTACAGGCCATGGTCGATTCTGCCATGGATACGCAGTCGCCGGACCCTTCAACAGTTATGCCAGATACGAATGCAGTTCCTTTGCCTTCAGAGTTGCAGGGTTAACCTGCCACTACTGATACACCAACCAACAATATCAAACGGAATTACACGACCTCATCCATAATGTTTATTGGACGTTGTGTCGTACTTCGACCTTAAGGATTGCTATCTCATGGAATTCGGTACTCTAATGTCGCATAACAATGATTCTTCACCCTCAACCCGTGACTTCGTCTAGCACTGCCAATCCTACGAACGCAAACCATTGTTGATGCGCGAGCCCAGCAGTGACTCTTGAAATCGCCTCCATCTTCACTCCGCTCGACCTGGATACGTCCCATGGAAGTAGCGGTTAGCTGTCGAAGATGTCAAAGAACCATTGCTATCATTACCTCAACATTCTTGAAACTTGAAGCGCGAACTTAGGCATGTTGATTAATCATCGTTTTTTGGCATCGGCAACATCGTCGAATGATACTTCTTGCTGGCTGCCTCGATTGGTAGACTAGTTGTTTGTCGTGAGTAGTCGAGAAAGACTCTGGTATCATCCCATCCTACTGGCGGGCTAAGTTCTTCCGAATTTCCTATAAATTTCGACGAGGGGTGTGTAAATCCATTCTCCCAGAAGTCGAAGCGCCACACTTTGAAATCGAATAACCTGTTAGGGCTTCTTGAATCTTCTCAGTCAGAGAACTTCTGTGTCAGTCATGAATCTTTGCTTACCCGCGTCTCTTAAAATCCTTCTAGAAGGTGCCTCAAGACATAAATAGCTGTTCATCCCTCCACCCTTACGATCCACTCCAGCTTCTCCTCTCGTTTGGTACCTATTGCGAATCATGCGCCTAGCTTTGATACCCACACTCGTTACCTTTTTCTCACTTTCTATCCTTGGGACTTTTGCCACGTCGAAAACGACTCACAATCATCCTCTTCAGTACCGCTTCCCGACGAAGACGCGAGCTTCGCGTATGCATGATGTTGTGGCAACGCGTCAATACCGCGTCCGGCGCGACATTATCGATACCTGTATTTCTTTAGATGGAGCAACGATCGCTGGAATCCTTAATGTCGCGGACCCTGCGCTTGTAGACCTAGGGGTTTGCTTATGTCTGAAAGTATGTGTCGTCCTCTTTAGCCGACTTTTGAGAGCAAGTACCCGTACTCAATGCGTGTATTTGTTTAGGATCTGGACGTCTGGCTGGAGACAAGCGCTGCCGCTCAGCTCGCCTCAGTTCTTCTTCCTCTTCTTCCTAATGCCACTGGCCTGGAAGCAATCATAGATCTCCTTGTTCGTCATCTTATCCGATCAATCTTTCTTGTGCTTTGATACTAACCTTTTGGCTTTTCCAGATCGACGCTGACGGCGTAGTGCGTTTTAAGCCTGATTCTGATAATGCCACTTCTCACGATGCATATGCAATAGTCACAATCTTGCACTTTCCCTCAGCACTCTGTGCAAGCCTGCGTACCGGGTGAACCGTGTGCTTTCAATTGCACAGACGGATACGTCGAAAGTGGAGGTACTTGTGTTTGTGAGGCACCTCAAACAGAATGTAACGGTGCTTGTGGTGACTTCCCTAGCGTATGTCACCTTCCTCGTTCACCTTTGTTCGTGCTCGGCTAACGAAACTTACTTACAGGGTTGTGGTTCTGCTGCTGCTCGCAAACGAAGCCTTCCAAAGAAGGTAATCGTGACACTGGCCGACGCTCAGGAGCTCTGCGGAACCAAAGCTGTGTGCGGCATCCCTGGGCGTCAGGGTACTCTGGAATTTGAATGTGTCAATACCAGCTCAGCTCTGGACAGCTGTATGTGCTGTTGTCCCTGAGAGCAATCTTAAGATCCTAATATCTTTTTGATCAGGCGGTGGATGTATGGTTCCCCATTCCTTCATTGATTCTCACCGTGTATTCCCTCCTGCCGGTGTAGATTGCAACCGCTTACCTGGTGTCGTCAATGCTCAGTGCTTCGAGTCCAAGTGCAAGGTTACCAAATGCCGCGCCGGTTGGGTGCTCAACACTGATGGTACTCATTGCGAAGTCCTTAAACTTTCGAATACGGAAAAAGGTGTTGACCTTCCGAAATTGAATACCGACGTTGAAGCAAATCTCCGCATTTGGTGAAACTAAATCTTTTCCGGTGACGTAGAGGGAATGGTACTGTTGGAAAATGACAGAGAAAATTAAAATTCACTATATGGTGTATTGCATTGAAGTACTGTACTTCAGAACACTGGTCCGATTCCTCTCCCTTCTCTTCTGCTTTTTATATACTCCACGACTTCGGACTTTCCTCGTTTATGACCTACCGCATCGCATTATCTTATCTTAGGTAAATCTCATCGTTGCTCGGAGCATCGATAGCTTCATGTCTGGCGAACCCTCCCCGCAATGACAGGATCTTACCCTTGATGCGAGGTCATCTGTAACTGTTCAGTACTACCTGCGTCCAGTAGTTTACTTAATGTTTCCTAATGATCCCACATCACTACAGGAGCTTTGTTGCATCAGTTATTTTTGTCCTACGCTACTCTTCGTCATTTTTCGCTTCAATACATCCCTATTTTCTAACTAGGCTTTGAACCTGCTCTAGACCCTCATCACCTCTACTAGTATGCACCTTGAAAGGATGACGCTTGGGTAGATACGAGGAAGAATTTGTTGTTCGTCGGGTCGGTGGGTCAACGGAGACGGATGACCACGTATTTTAAGGGTAATGTCCCGGCACAAATATGAGAAATCCAGTGTTGGCAGGAACGATTCGAATATCATTGATTCAAGAAGGTCTAACGGAAGGAGATTGTATCTCAGTTCTATAGGTACTGAGCTCTTTTTCACAACATCTGCAGCTGGTTTGACCATCATCAACCTTTCCCTCGTACCAGGCCAGCTCGTCGTCAGTCATTGTTATTGTCTGAAAAAGGATGTCGACGTCAAGCTGCAGCCACTATGCTTTATTTGATGATGATCAATTCAAGGTTACAGTGAGGTATATACTATACCTTTTCGCGTTGGTCGGATTGTGAATATAATTGCGGCGCGAACAGCCGAGATCCGTGCTAACTTGAAGTACGTTGTTTCTGCATGATTTCTTCCGAGTCGTTTAATTCTTCAGTATATGTGTGGGACTTATCCTTAAAGCAGATGATTCTTCCCAATCCTCGAAGGACGTGGAACCTTGTGAACACTCAGGCTAAGGGAGGCTATTAAAGTTCCAATCTGCAAATCGCATGATTGGTTAAAGACGAATCCCACGCCGTTGAAGCTTAAGAGCAAAACACGAACCTCTCATATTGCCGACCCAGGAGTATGCGCGTGTCTGTCCTCGTCGTTGTAGTGGCCTATTGGGCCGCTTTGTATGGTTTTGGTGGCCACGCTCAAAGTCTCGAAATCCCAAACAACTCAGTCGTACGTCACATTTCTTGACTAGACACAGCTCCTGTTAGACGTCGCGTCGACCTTTGCAATAGTTCATAGATCCCAAATCGTTCGCCGTGATTAGTAATTCCAACATACCGTTCCGCGAGTCGTCCTTTGACACGCTCTTCAATCCGACTTCAACGGCACCTCCTTTCTTCCAAATATTTGACCCTGCTTTCCTTACAATTCTTGGGCCAAATCCTTCAATTCGGGAGGTCGCGTCCAATTCCACCTTTGCCTTCGCGCATGAGGCTCCCATCTATGTACCTGACACGAATGAAGTGTTCTTCGCCAGTAACGATGGTGGCCCACTAGGAATGAGCGACTTGAATCACAATAGCGTTGTAGGCAAAATCAGCTTGACGGATGTTGATGCCGCGTTAGTTGCCAATGATAGTGTCATCAATGTCCCCGTTACGTTTGTGAGTCTTCGGCGTATTGACAATGATCACAGATACTAATGCCTGACCACCTAGCTCGATCTTCCTGAGACTATTCAAATGACAAACGGAGGAACAGGGCCATACAATTCGTCTCTCTTGCTTATCACCTCTGGACGCGGGTCTCTACCACCTTCAATCGCTCTCGTGAACCCGAAAACTCCAAATAACGTCACCGTTCTCTTAGATAACTTCTTTGGGCGACAATTCAATTCTTTGAATGACATCAAAGTGCATCCAAGTGGGAAATTGTTCTTTACTGATTCCGTGTAAGTACTTCCATTTGGTATTTGAACTACCTTGTGTTGTCTCAACGACGCAATATCTATCTTTTACATATGCTCACCTCTCCATGAACAGATACGGCTTCCTTAATCATTTCCGCCCAAATCCATTGTTCCCCAATCAAGTGTACCGGTTCGATCCAGAGACTGGGGCAGTGCGGGCGGTAGCAACTGACTTTGACAAATGCAATGGAATTGCTTTTACCGCTGACGGCAACACTGCGTACGTGTAAGTATTACCATAAGATATCAAACATTTGAGCGGTGACATCAACATTAGGTCGGATACTGGAGCTACTGCTGGATTCCTCGGAAACAATCAAACTGAGCCTGCTACTATGTAAGTCTCATTAAGCTCCAGCCTTCCTAGATTCACGATCTGTCAAGACCTGATACTGTACTATCATTCTGATATCTACCCTCACCAGATACGCGTTTGACGTGGATCCGCGCACACACGCTTTCAAGAATCGCCGCGTTTTTGCTTATGTTGATACTGGCGTTCCTGACGGTATTCAGGTCGATACTCAGGGAAACGTGTACTCCGGGTGTGGAGATGGCGTGCAAGTTTGGTCTGCTGCGTCACTCTCGATTCTTTCTGCTGATGTTGAAGCCAGGTTTGGAACGATGAAGGCACTTTACTCGGTAAATTCTTCTTGGGGACGACCTCGGCCAACATGATTTTTGCGACTGATGGGAGGCTCGTCATTGTGGCCGAAACTAAGATATTTGTAGCCGATATCGCCGCAAAGGGTAGCCCGCCGATATCGCCATAGGCTAATTTTTCAATACCCAACAATACCCACTTTGTGTGTGAGTACGAACATTGGGCACTCGTCGTGATACTTGAAAGGCACCTTATGTACTTGGTTTGTGAATTGAACAATTCCATTCGAAATGTATGTTTTTCTGGATAGTTTCCAGTACGTGTACTTACATCTCTACTGTAGTAAATCCTCAAATCGATCTTGCTATGTTTTCCGGATTTCTGCGTCAGAAGCAATGTAAACCGACAATAGTCGTCCCTTTAATCGATTGAATAGGAAATGATTATGTCGCCGTGTCCATTGATGGAAGGTCTAACTTTAAGGCCAATTGGAATCAGTTTAAGATTTTGACCATCGGCAGCTGACCTTTGTTATTACTAACTCTTTCTCTCGTGTCAGGCCAGCTCGTCGACAGCCATCGTGGCTAGCTTATAATCTGTACATGCTCCAGAAAGGACGTCAGGCTCAGCGGTTGTGGCACTTTTGAAGCCGAAATCGTTTCATTCAAGGTGGATTTTTACGTGATCTTTCTGTTCATCTCTAACCTCTATTTGGCTTCGGAGGGCATATCTACTCTATTAATGTCTACTAATGGATGGCCTCGCGGTATGATCCATGAGGCACCGATTCACACGTGTGGAGACCAGCCTGATCCCGCGTGAGTTTCCTGTCATTCTTAATCTTCATTCAACTCATCGATGTCGCATCAAGTCGCCCATGCGCCGATCTCGCACAAACCTGCCCCCCAATTTCATCCTTCGACGTTTGAGGAGCAAGGCAACACCCTTCCTGAACATGAACTGCGTCGACCCTCCCAGATGGATACGAAGTATGTGAACATGCTCCTGGCGCTCGACAGTGTCCCTCGGCTGCACAATATGATGGCGTCTTTCTTTACATGGATCTTGTTGGCCGGATTCATTCTCTTCCCAGGAACGTTCACAAGCTTGCAGAATTCGCAAGCTGCGGCGTCAAGTGAAGTTGGGAGACAGGTTCTGAGGGCGGTTGCACATGTGCCTTTGTAAGAAGCACGAATCTAACTTGAGTGTCTCCGTTCAAGGTTGAGATATGAGGCAGGTTCGTCATTGCGTTTCTGTGTTGTGGAATAGGCGCAGTCGGGATGTGCTATCTCTGGTGGAAATGGATGTACAACTACATTTGGCTTGTGAACAGTATTTTCATGTACGTAGACTTTCTGTCGACGAGACATGAGTGTACTTACCATTTTAAAGGCCTGGTTTTCTTAATTCCTTAGCCGGCCTTATATCAACGATTGCGAGCATTTTTGGAGTCCAACACGGGGAGTTGTCGACAACTGCCAAGGTCACCGTCATAGTCACAGCAGCATCTACGTTTATCAACGGAGTCTTGACACTATATTACACCTTTTGGAAAATCCGACGCGTGAAGCAGAAACATGATCGGGAGGTGGGGGTGGAAAGGGCTGGGAAGCATGGAGAGGGCATAGTGGAGAGATGAAAAGGAAAGCGACTAAGAAGGGACCTGGGGTTTCTATTTTCTGACAGAGAATTTGGATTGCACTGTGTAGCTGAATGGTAAGCATTGGGAGGATGAAGGCTGATGGAAGGTTCGACGGGATTTGCTCGTGACGCAGTTAAGGGCCATTGGTGTACTGCCGTAAGCTCAGTCCATGCAGAATTACTTATTTAACTTGGTTAAATATTGACATTTTGTTTCTGTGAAATTAAAGAGGATTAGGATGCTTGAATATGTTCATTTTTTGGACAGATGTCGTGGAATTAATTCAAGCAGAACCGCTATTTTCTTCGTTAGCCTCATTTTCTCCATTTCCTCCATATGTTCCACTATCTGTCACCATTCACGCCATTGCCATTTGAACTTCCCCACTTACTATCTCCTCCATTGCTGCCATCACCGCCATTGCCACTTGTACCTGCTCCCGCCCACCATTTCCTCCATTCCCTTCATCGCCGCCATTTCCTCCGTTACCACCGTTACCACCGTTACAGCCCCACGAGTCTCTGCTCCCGGATGGATTCCTTGATCCTCCGCCATTGACACCATTATCTCCGTTGCCGCTGTTATCACCATTACCTCCGCCGCTGTAGGAGTTCTACGACCACCAATCATTGTCCCAGTTTCTAAGCAAACATTTGCCTCCTGTATTCCAAATATACAAGGCTGTATCGGTCTTGTGGCGCTAGGCGAAGCTTTTCATATTTAGGCTGAGCCTGTATGGATGCGCCACGGTAAGGTAAAGTAAAAATAAAAATTAGGAGAGTATTCTACATGTAGAGTGTGAGATGTTCAAATACTTTCCAGGGCTTCTGAAGCTAGCATAATTCATTACAAACTCTTCGATTCACTGTATCACGAGGTGGCTCGATGTAAGCCATTCGACCTTCGTCAGGTCATAGCAGTTTATCTTGCTGAGCACAATGATCAGTCATAGGCGATGTATATGCTCAAGTTGGACACCATCATAAGAGTGAAAGCAAGGCCGCAATGGGACAACAGGTGCGGGTAGGCAATAGAACCTTTTGCGATTCATTGTAAACACAGGTATCAAATTGACTAACTAAGAACCATGTTTACCTCTTTTTTGACCTCAATCAAGCATGAGGAAACGTTTGAAGAACTTTTGGAAGCTGGGGGACCTTCGAACTGCGAGAACAAACAAGTGTACACAAACCATTGGTCCAGGGCTGGACCATGTATTTTTTCATTTTCTGAGGCGTATGACTGGGCTGGATTTGTAAATTTGGGAGGGAGGGATCCCTTAATGCCTTGATGGACAGATGTCTTCTCGGAACTCGTGCGCACTGCAAATCTTGTGTTCAGCTTTTCTTCTGATCCATTGAACTTTCAGTTTCGACTCTTTGACCGCGACAACATTGCACTGGCATTCTAAATGCAGCCTCAAACATTTGACCAGCGTTCAGGAGACTGCTCTGATTTTTTTTTGGGATGCTGCGAATATATTTTGAGTAAAACGACTCTTTTGACTTTGAAATGTTCTTTGCCATATGTCCGACATACTTGCAAGCATGACCGTCTACTTGAAAGGATTTCGCAAGGCCATTACGACTTGCTTTTACAATGTAATACCAATCCCATATGCACTCCTATCCAGGTTGTTGATCGTTCTCTGCTCTATCTCACTTCTTCAGCCCTTCATGTGGGCCATTCCAGCCCCCTCAAGCAATGGAAGATGTCCCTACCACCACGCAAACCTGTTTGGGATACCGCCTCGTCAATCTTGAGCCCAAGGTACACCCGCTACTCTTGGGTATAAAGGGTCGACGCAATCAACAACGGACTTCACTTCACACCTCATCACCTGTTCACAAACCCACAACACTTCACAGTCTACTACTATGAAGTCCTCCGTCTTTGCTGCTTCTGCTGTCCTCAGCTACTTTGCACTCATCATCCCTTCTATGGGTGCACCTACCTACGAGGGTCATAGCCTTGCCCAGGTTTGTTTCCTTTGCATCTTTCACTCAAGTTTGCTCCCGACAGATTCTTTAATCCAGGGAGGCTATTATGACAACTACTACAACAGATGGGATCAGTTGTATCGTTGAAACCCGTGGAGACCTTACCGCTCACCGTATAATCACTGGGGTGGCAACAGTAGTAACAGAGGAGACGGGGGCAATGGAGGAAACGGCGGAAACGGTGGTTGGGAAAAGTATGATAATGACTGGGACATTGATTGGTCATCGTGGAACCCTTACAGCGGTGGGGACAATGGAGGTAATGGTGGCAATGGTGGAGGATCGAGAAATCCATGGGGTAGTAACGGCAGTAACGGAGGAAACGGTGGAAATGGTGGCGGGAGCAACAGATGGTGAAGTGGCGCGAGAGGAGGTAACGGTGGAAATGGTAGGAACGGTAAGTGGGGAGATTCAGGCGGAAATGGTGGGTCGGGTTGAGTATTACTTCCTCAAGGCCGTCATAGCCCATAATTTGCAAACTTCTTAAATATTTGAAGATCTGAGTGAATAAAATCTTCATTCTGCTTTTCAAGGAATAAGCAAACCTCCAGTACGCCTGCATCTTTTCACTTAGAAGCTGCTAAACCCTATCTTTGTTGATGAGTGCTCTAAAATTGTAGCTGCCGTGTTATAAGCTGTTTGTATGATCAGTTTCTTGACAGATATCACGAATGATCATAGATCAATATGCAATACATTCTTGAAAAAGGCGGGCCGAACAAGGAAGGATTCAACCGCGTGGCGCCCTAATCAAGACATGGACGCCACCATACCGTGATAACTCCGGGCAGGTGTCCATCAAAGTTAATAAGCGCCGTTCCGTTTCCAGAGAATTGCTTATATGTGGACTGAGAAACATAGGGCCTATGTAGAGCGTAAGGAAACGGCGAACACCAAGCATATGATAAGAATCGCGCGACCGCGTTTCTAGCGTTCACCCCGCTTAACACTGAGGGCGCTGATCAAACTGGCCCCTCTGCCCATGTATTGGCCCGAGGTCCGGGGGTGTTCTGATGTAATCTAAGTAGTAGGTCCCACCCAATCTACCGAATCACACGACGCAATTGGAACATCGGAAGCCGAAGAATTGTCTACGAGCGTGAGGTAGTACATATGTCGAGTCTTGACTTCTTCTATAGCATCAGTAGCGCGGAGACGGTATGAAGATCATTACAGGACGCGTGAATCCAACGCCCAATGGAAGTTTCTTGATTGTCAATGAGTCACGCGAAGTCCGACATAGATCGGACAATAAGATGGCTGACTGCGAGAGGTAAACAGAAAAAGAGCCACGCCAGTTGTCAGTATGTGCGCCGACGATGAACACAAGAAGATTGGTTGTTAGACTAGTGGCTGGCCACGGTGATGGACATGTAGTAGGGGTCGAGGAAAAAACAGCCGCGCATCGTGCTTCATGTTGCCGGAAAAGGAGATTAATTGTCTCAGCAGGATGCCATAATCCAGAACCCTGTATGATACAAATAGAGGGACCTTTTCCTCATCTGCATCCTGTCTCAGCATGCACAAAGTCCTCGTTATAGATAAGCTGCCCGCACCAAAGCCCGACCGTTCCTTCACACGTAGACCAAATACCGACTCTCAATGGACGATTTTCTGGTGGCGTCTACGCATGTGGTTCGAGGCGACGTTCGCGTTTAGTGTGATGGAGGATTCTGAAAAATATGTCTTGCGTACGCTTTTTACGTGTTTCTTCTACCTCTTGAGCTTAAACCTGACGATTGGACAGTCATTGTATTCGCGATAACGTTTGTTCTCGTCATGACTGGACTCATAAAATACCTTCCTCAACAACTTGCGCTAATGCAGCGACGGGCGGTGTATTATATTTGGGGGCAAGGCGACGAGCGTCCTTTCACGCAGTGGCTGGGGGTTAGTCTGAGCAAGTTGGAATGATTTGCAGCCGTGAGAAATGATTGCCGCATGTGTATACGGTTATATGTGTTTTCATCAGCTGCCACGACAAGCCTATACCTCTTCATATTGACAATGATTCCATCTACATCTCCCGTATTCCCAAAGCCCAAGCCTGACCTTACAGCGACACGAAAGCCTAAATCACCTATTGCTATATTCTTCTGGCGTCGTAGGGTATGGTTCGAGTCCACGTTCGTGCTTAGTTTGCTCGAACCCTGGGAGAAGGTCCTCCTTTGTGCGTTGGCTCGTTGACTACGTGTCCAATTGAATAGAAAGATTCTCACCGCCTTATAGTGACTATACTTTTTGCAACGTTCATCTTGGTGATGACTGGCATCTACAAATACCTCCCACAGCACATCTTTCTTGTACGACGGCGTGCGATCTACTACCTTTGGGGCCAAGAAGGCGACGAACGTTTTCTATGGCAGTGGCTGGGCTTCGACGTTGACACATCGCCAGGAGTGTATAAAGAGTTGTGATACCACTTTTATCGTGGCTTATCTATACATGGTACGTCGTAACATGATTTATCAGTCTAAAATAACAAAACCTTACTCGGCTCCACCTATACAGATGGACTGACTTGTGGACATGCTATCGTTACATATGTGATACCCTAATTCAAAAGTGACTGGGTTCGAGTAATGTACGTGTCGGTACAGATGATATCGCCGTTTGTTCCTTTTCGTATTGTATCTCAATACTCGATCCTTCTTCTCTCCCTTTCTCTCATAACGTGTAGCAATGCCGACCTTTATACTCATCGGTATTCATATACAGGCGATATATATCTCGTACCATCCGGACTATCGCTTAAAGTCCCTCCGCCAGGCCGATTGTCCGAGATCAACAGCTGCATGCGGCCTCCGTGAAGCAAAATCGAGGGTGCTGAATTTTTTTTTTTGCTAAGTGCCCAGGTCATAATAAAATTTCTTGTTATACTTCATGCTGCTCCGTGCTCCGTCCTCCCGATCGTTTCTCGATCAAAGCCGAAGACGAAATTGTATACCAAGCTACCTGAGCATGTCGTCAACGTACCAGTAGATAAGATACACAGAATATACTATGTACACGAGTGTGATGGAGGTTGAAGGTGTCGCGAGAATATGGATTAGGTGCGGGTGTATGATCGAAGGGGTTGGAGTGGGTCCAGGAAACGGGAGAATTCGTTATTGTATACATATACATCTATGTCAAGTGGTTGTTTTGCGAGGAACAGATATAATGAACAGAAACACTAAGGATAATAAAGGAATAATGTAGCTACCAGGAAGAGACAACCAGGGGATGCGCAGACCAGCTACAACCCAAATACCCTACAAGGCAACGAAACAACGTCAGTTCGCCTCAAAACGGATAAGGGAAAAAACAGACGTACTCTTCATGTATCTCGATTCCGCCAACCTGATCTCGTCTTGAAGGATCAATAGCTGCCACCGCCTTACTCACATCGTCTCCCAGCCCGACCGGTCCACACACACCAACTAGCATCCCACTAACTCGTCTTTCGTCCCTCGCGTCCTCCACAAGACTTACCGCGCGCGCCAGCGCCGTCTCCAAACTCTTCAGGATCTGTGGTCTCCCCGAGCTCAACGTAAGCTGCGGATGCGCGACGGGCGGCCTGGGCTTCGTACCCCCCAGACATGCGCGCGTGTAATGCACGGCAATGTGGATAGGCGTGTAGACGCTTTCTTGGATCATGGACATTAGACGCGGGAGAATAGGGCGCAGGGATGAGGGGTCCTGGATTGACCAGATGAGGGTGATGGATTTGACGCGTGAGCGGCCGGCGAGGTCTTCACGGATGAGATCTTGGATTGAGGAGAGGGCAAAGGTGATGCCTGAGCCGCCGACTATGAAGACGGAAGCGGAGTAGGAGGCGAAGATGGCGTGGCAGGGTCCACCTGTGCGTGTAGGTGTGAGTGAGTAAGGGAGAAGAGAAAGGAGAGGAAGGAAGGACGAACCGTAAGGACCTTCGATCATGACTTTGACGCGGCGCCCTTGACCTGCCTCGGTGAACCCGCTGGTCTTGGCCATGTCGTATAGCCGTCCTGTCCATCTTCCGCTTTTTCTTACCAGAAGAACAATCCCCTCCTCACCATCAGCGACACTTGCGATTGTGAAGGGGTGCGCCTCTGTCCAGCCGAACCAGCCCAGACCGAAAGAGAGTACACGCAGGCGAACATGTTGACCTGCGCGCCAGCCACCGTTGACGTATGGCACTTCAACACGAGTAGTGTTCATCTCAGGAAGGGGACGTATGTTGGCAGTGGAAATACGGGTCTTTATGCAACGGCAGACGTAATCGAGCCCGTAGATACCGATGCATGAGCACATCCAACGCATGGTGGAAGGCTGGTGCATCCAGATCTATTTTGTGGGTTAATGTGCATTCAGGGGGTTAGGAGAAGGGAAGGTCGTACAGCGGGGATGGTTATACCGAGACCGATGACGTGCACGGGAAGCATAATGTTATGGTACCTATTTCGCCAGAAGCTTAGGGAGAAGAAGAACATGCAGTCGAGAGCAACAAGGCCAACGAGACCCCAGATAGCATTAGGGTCGCTGATCGACTTCCGGAATGTACCACCGATGGACCATTTGTAGACTGGGGAAGAATTAGTATGCTAAGTGGGTGAGCATGATAAGGGCTTACAATAGCCCAGACTATGGATATTGACGGCGATTACAATGAGTTGTCCGATGAAACGATGCAAATAATTGAGCTACAGGTTAGATAAGACGCGGACTCCTCGGATATGATGAGAAGCCGATTGCTAACCTTTTCGTAAGTGAACCCTATCAACGTACCGACAATGTTGTTCTTGGTTGCCAATGCGATAACGATTGGAAGCTGCGATACAGCCACCCAACCCGTGCGGACAGGGTCAGAGAAGGGACTCGACTTGTAGAAACCAGCATAAGTCAAAGCTGCAAAGTAGCAAGTCATGATCACCGCCTGTGAGACGGAGAAGCCTGGAGAGATGCGAACACGGTGCAGTAGGACGAGCCTCTGCAGGAAGGCGGGGCAAGTGGTAATGTGTGGGGGTAGGTTGAACTCAGTCTGGGCTGACTGCTGGCCCTTGTTGTTCTTGTCGTGAACGTAAAGAGTGTGTGAATCGTCTGAGGCGGCCTCCTTCGTCTCCGATGTTGAATTGGTCTCTGAAGGAGAGTCCTCCCGCAGGTTTGTAGCGTACACTCTCCGAGTACGAGTGTGGTGGAAGGATGTATGCCAGAAAATGTGGCCCCTTAGCCACTCAGAGGGGCGCCAAAAACGAGCAAAGGCGCGGGGAAGGCGAAGTAGAACGTAGAAGGCAATGACAGAGAGTAGAAAAAGAGTGACATGGAGCACGAGGTTCTCTGCGCGGGCGGAAGAGAGGGAAGGAGTGACTGGGGTTATGGTGCGGTTGGGCATGATGGGGGCGTAACTGAAGGAAAAATGAAGGGAGTGGCTATATAAAGCTCCGGGTCTGCTGGCATGCAGGACTCCCTTGTAATCTTGTTAATTGCGCTAGAATTCAGGGTTCGTGTTTTCCGCAAGGCTTGATCTCCTTTCGATCGTTTCCCGATTTGGCAACACATCTGGTTTTCGCCTCTTTTTTTCTCCTGCTCACCTTTTCCGTCTCAACCTGGCAACACAAGACTTTTTTCTCTTCCGCTATCCACCCCATTTTCTACGCACTCTGACTCGTACGTCGGCGACTTGTGCTTGGCGCGTGTGATAGGCCTGAGTGGATTGGCATCGGCGTTCCCAAGAAGCCCATCAAGTACCGGTAACCTGATCATTAGAAAACGAAGCACACTACATATATGACTGCTGAAGAATGCTCACCTTCGATGTGGCGAGGCGTGGTAGGCATACGGGTACCATCTCCGGGAATAGTAATTAAGTACAAACTTGAACGGATTGGGCATTCATACTAATAGGCAACCTGCACAATCTGCACGATCCTTGACTATCTCGAGCTCGCAAGACGCTGCAAGATATCCCCTCGGAACAAGATGATACTTACGTGAGGGCCTGCTTGGTGATAAGATCTTGGGTAATCAACGGCGATTATCAGATGAGATTAGGCGGTTACCGGTTTACCCTTCAAGTTGCCTCATGTCTCATGTTTCCTCAACGTCGAGGTGAAGTATTGAACTAGTCGCTGCCATGTCTATCATGGCAATCAAGGGTCACTTAAGCCTTGAATAAGATGCTGTGAAAGAAGTCGATTCAATAGCAGTGCGTGCACACGGACCTTTCGCACGGGGAAGCTTGTCTGAAGTGGAGTCAAAGTCGAGGGATCTGGTCTCTGATAGTAGTACTGATAAGACGGAAAATCGAAGCCTATACCTTAAAGCTTGTTCCATGGACCTGGAAACTACGTATGTTCAGCGCTAGCCCTACCTAGGCCTAAGCCACGGCACAAAAATTTTAAATCGCAAGATTAAAATGTTCCTCGATAATTTCTCGTCGGTCTCTACTTGGTCCCCACTCGAACTTAGCCTATGCTCAGAACCTCAATCAGCCATCAGTCCAACTTTTATGGTGACTACTCTGTATCCTCGTTGGGTTTTGGTCATTCTTCAGGGCACACCCAAGTCGCATGCCATGAATTCCCGATAAACATTGGACCCTGATATAATCACATCCTCAGCCTTTGCCTTGTGTCCCGCAACCCTCATCCTCCACCCCGTTCTCACTATGTTGAACCCAATTTAGCCATCCACCACACATTAACTGAATTTCAAGTAAGACGGCGCATTCGAAAACACCGTCGCACGCGTTAAATTTGTACCATCATGCTGAGAACGCAACTGCGCTCCGAAACACGAGCCAAAGTATGTTCACAAATCAAAATCGACGTACCATTGCGTGCGCGCCAGGCAAAAGATTGACGAGTTCACCTGAGCTCTGGGGCGTCGCCGAGGGACGTCGAATCACAGGGGACGGAACGCCATAGTTCATATAAGTGATCAGGACGTGTAAACGGTTAATATGAGTGGAAGAATCCGCGCGCCGTCCCAATCAATGAGACAGGTCACTTTCGGCTGTCTAAACGAGATCGGGGTGATGAAGGACGAGAGGAAGAAATGGCTACGGTGGCTGGGAGCAAGGGACGAGCGAAAAGAGAAGCTGCAAAAGCTCGGCAAACGTCCGAGGGGTGCAGTGCAGCTCCATGAAGAAGATAGCCCATCTTTCTCGATTTCACACCACCACCACTCTTGGAAGGCATGCAAAATTTCTTCCTCCACTTGAGCTCGCCACAGACTTATATGGACCACCTAGACATCGTTGTGATAAGGCCATGAGTGGGCCCACAACATGTTTTCAACAGTGATGCTTCATATTTCACTGAACGGAACAGGCTAACAAAGCGATGCCTGCCGGTGTAATTTTGCCGGTGACTCCGCAATTCTTTTCGCTCCAATTAGAAATAGTAGCAGCCAGTTGAGATCATTTTTGAAGGTGAGTTTGTATACGGTGCTCGCTAAAGAAAGAAATGGAATCACAGTTTGGGTTAGGGAGGTTGGTGGGGAGGTAGCCTCAGCAGCAGAAACAGTGCTTGTCATTCACTCTCAGAAGGAGAAATCAGACAAAGTGCATATTGGTCTTGGAGTGAAGGCATCGGCATGTACAAGCTGACAATTGAACTTCAGAGGCTTCAATATGACCTCAGCCATCAATGAGCTACACCAGGTCTTTCAATAGTTATATAGGGCAACTTTCACATGAAACAGATTTATGTATCCTCTATGACAGTCACTGATAATTGATCACTGTGGCATAAATAGAAGAAATATTAGACATAGTCCTTCTACGGCAAATTTTTATTGCCCAACCCATGTCTGAAGCATTTTGGACATGATACATAGTGGTACCTATACCATAACACACTTACATATATTTATCTGACTAAATGTTGTGGCGTTTCTGAGATCTGATTGCCCGAATGCCACTGCTCAACCAATAATGTATTTTGCTAGTGTTGATAAAAATCTCTATTAATGCAAACCAGCTGTAGAAGCAAACGAAAACTCAATCTATGTACGTATGAGGCGGAGAACTCTAGAAGGGGACGTAAATAAATTATTATTATACCAGCCTCAAGAATAACGATAATGAATACAGGCAGCAATAGTCTGAATTCGTGAAATCATGATAAATCTCTATTCGCGAGCAACGTCACTGCGAGAATTAAGAATGAGCCGACACGGTCTACGGGAGAGGAACAAGTAAAAGAGACATACCGGCCAAAGAGCTTGACTTTTATCCAGTCAGTGGCGACGAGGGTACGGTTGCGGAGGGAGAACAGCGTGCTAAGGTACGCGCTGCGCCAGAAGAGGAACGTCGCAACGCCACCCGTGGCGATATTACCATTCATGAATGGCAGATCCGCGATTGCCTTCTCGGAACCAATGTACCTACATAGCCAACAATGTATCAGCAACTCATCCTGCTCCTATCTCTAGATAAGGGTAGGGTACTCACGCAAGGGATCCCTGATGAGAATAGTGGAATGGTCTCAGCTTGATCTTGATCAACTGGCTCTTAGTACCCTCGATCTCGTCTCCAATCCGCTTACGATCTTCATCGGTCGTGACGTTACGGAGATCTGCCTCGAGAGCGGGGATCTTCTTCTCCAGCGAGTCCTTCTTCGCCATCTGCACGAGCATGCGAGCGAGGTATGCGCCCTCTTGGGAGGCGACCTGCGCGGTGGGAGCGTAGGGTGTCACAGAACAGTCGCCGATCGCGAAGATGCCATCGGCACCTTTCATATGGAGGTATTCTATGAATGAGGGAGGAATCATTAATGAGAAATATTGGAAGGTAAAAGGGGAGGGTGACGTACCATCGACCATGATGCCGCGTTTGTTGGTTTGGTCTTTAGGAAGTTTGGCCATGAGATCATTGGAGACTTTGCGGCCTTTGTTGCCGCCGGCCCAAACGACCATACCACAGGGCAGCTCCTTGATAGATTTGTCGGGCATCTGGAGAACAACGCTATTTGGCCTGACCTGATAAAAATTCAGGGTTCAGTTAGTTTGCTTTGAGCAGAAAACATACCTCCTTGACCATGGTCTTGGTCATGATATCGATCTTACTCTCCTTGAAGGCTGACTCGGTATATTCAATGAGCTGTTTGCTGAACATAGGCAAGACAGAGGGGAGGGCTTCGACGAGCGTGATCTTAATCTTGTTCGCCAGTTCAGGATACCAGAACTTCAAGTCATCCTAGACACAAGAACGCTCAGAAGGTAACTTGTGGATCCAGGGGACGTCAAGGCTAACCTCAAGGAAGTCATGCAGCTCGCCACTAAGCTCGATACCAGTGGGTCCACCACCAACGACAACCTAAGCAAAAAAGCCAGTTTTAAGCATCACAACGCAAGAAGTTCGAGCGGAAAAGCGGATACCATGTGAAGCAATCGTTCTTGTTCTTCATTGGACTGCCCAGGAAACGCTGCAGTCTCAATGCCTACAGAAACAGTCGATATCACCCCACAATCCTATATTGCTTAGCATGCTCACAGTCCATGAAACGTTTTTGCATCTACACCACGGTCAATGAGTTGACGAAAAACAAAGGAAAGAGCACTCGCCTTCTCAGCGTCAGCGAGCTCCTTCATGAAGCATGCATGCTCTTTAACACCGGGAATACCGAATGTTTGGACCTCAGCACCGACAGCCATGACGAGATAGTCATAGTTGATCTGTCTTTGGGTAGTTGCGCCTTGAACCTCTGAGTTATCTACACGTTGGGATGAATGTCGTGTCGCATATGATGAGCTCATGGTATCATACCGACAAAAGTGACGGTCTTGTTAACAGGCTATAATTCGGTTCGTCAGGCGAAGCGATTAAAGAACATGATCAGAATACTTACATCAACATCCGTCGCTTCAGCTTCGATAACGGCGACACCCCGCGCTTTATGACGGGTGATATAACGCGTGGACTGAATGATAGAACGTGGGTTGAGAGTACCAACGGCAACACTAGGCAATAGCGGCGTGAACAGGAAGAAGTTCTTCGGGCTAATAACAACCTGGAACTGGATCAGAGAGATCGAATGCACGTATAGCTGCAGACTTACGACGTTGTACTCTGTCGTATCAAGCGTTTTGAGCAAACTCGTGGCGCCCCAACCACTTCCGAGAATGACAACAGTCTTCTTGGTTTCGTCAAATGGTAACTGGGATCCTGGAGAACGTTCACGTTGCGTGATGTAATAGAACACTCCAGCACCGCCAAGGAGAGTAACGAGTGTCGTCCGGCCCAAGAAATGAAGGAAACCTTTCCATCGTGACTGCTTTGGTACAGGCGGAACCTTGTGAGGACGCCATGATCAACTGGTTGCGGAATTGAGAAGAATGTAAACATACGTCAGGCTTGACTTGAGACGCCTCGGGCTGCGTCGCAAGCGCACGGGAAGGCAAAGTTCTGACCGCGTGTGAAGGGCGAAGAAGCGGCCTGGACTGGACCAGAGACCTGGTCAGGAGCCGTGTTGCTGTCAACGAGCGTGTGAGCATGGATTGTTCATTTTAGGCAAGAATATCAAAAACTGACCCCGGCGGTTGAGCTGCATGGTGGGGGAACGAGACCAGCAGGGAAGGGGCTGGGTTATGCAAAAAGGGCTTTTCAGCCGTCGAAGGGTACGGAGTGCAACGTACACGTCCACCAATATCGCATTTTACAGAAAACTTTACAAGCTGTGCTCCCACGTGTTGTTCCCTTATTGGGTTTCAGAGAGAGATAAGCATTTCTCCTTCCTGTACGTATCATTTGACCCTCATCTCCTCTACTGTTCGTAAAATCATGTTGTAAAGTTACAGCTGTTTCAAAAAGTCAAGGCTTCAATTCTTTGTCGATAGTTCCGTTGGCACGCCGTCGGGCACCGGGTATCCGCCATATACCGCAACGATAGGGCAAACCTACAATACGCAATTTCATGTGATGGAACTAGTAGGCGTACGGTAACGAACTTGGTATGCGCACCCTCCTTTGCACTCTCGCAAGTATGTAGCAATGACATTGCGCACGTGGTATATATTCAGCTCCAGGGGCACAGAAGGTTTATCATGGTACTTAAGAGTAGGATACATGTGTCGAAGAGGCTGGTGACAAACGCATGGCATTCCGAGTCGGGCCCGGGTTTCCTCGACCGTGACATACCGATTCGTATCATTCCAACAAAAGAACGGAAGTAAATCTTGCACGCCATTACTCTCATGATGCACAAGCAACCCATTACAAAATCATGCCTTCTTGTCGGTTTCATTGGACTAAGCCCTCTTCTTGCAGGGCGACAGAACTGTTTCCATGAGCCTGTTGTAAGATTCATAACTGCCTTCGAGGGATTGAGAAGTTAGAAGTCACAGTCTACAATCATTCTAAGCGGGTGATGAGTTTTCTTGGAAATATTGAGAGGAGGTTACAACATATATTTTATGCGCTGGAGAGTTAGGCCGGTATGGAGCAAGGACCGGAAATCCATTCCAGAGTTGGCGCACGCGTTGTTTACGTGTTGTTTCTCAACGACATTTACACGTGCCGGCGAGTTGATCTCCACAGCAGCCTGACCGGCAATCTCAAAATCCAAAATGCCAATAGACCCTTATACACCCCGAGCTCGTCCGAGCGCCCGCAAGAAGAACCTCACTCTTTCTGCGAAAGAATACACCAAGGTCGGCTCGGCTGGGATCAGTGTGTTGACCGAGCACTTATGTGATGTGGCAGATCACTGGCACTATCGCGTCAGTCCGAAGGAACAGAGACCAGAGAGACGATATACACGCAGAATCTGACATATCTGCACGTTCTCTGCGTGAAAATCGCTCAAAGAGTGAGTACTTACGCCCGACGATCTGTTTGGAGGTCTCATCGTCAACGTAGACCAGAACGAGCCTTCGTTTATTGCGGAAACTTCGTTTGTTCGGGCACCTCTGAACTCGAGAGTGAGCTCTGTCAGTACTGCACCCAAGTTCAAAGGAAAGGCGAAACAGAATGACTCTCTTGATCGCCTGCCGTTGGAAATTCAAGAAGCTTTGATACTGGAGGACCTTTTGTATGTCTTGATGGTGCGCTGACGAAAGTACTTTCCATCTCTTGTGCGCTGATTCCTCGAATTTGAGGGCATTGAAGGGACCTATGTCACATTCCACCCAGATTATTCCCCAGAAGACGACGATCCATTGCAAGGCATTCGCTTCGTCGTCGCTTCGTCGCTAGGTTTGTTCTGCTCAATACGCTGTGTATTCGAGCTCATATTACTGTAGATACTTCCCTTCGTGACCTTGTAGAACGTATTCTGCCGTTGGGAACCTACTATACCGCCATTTCATCTTTCCTCGAACTCAGAAGTCATCTCGATTTTGGCCTAGTAAATCACGCACTGTGCGCAGCTATTCGAGAAATGCTGAAAGTGCGTCATTCAATCCAGCTATCCTTGGTCTATCCAGACTTGCGAACCTTAGGACTATCAAACCCTATTATCACAACTCGAGCACGCTTTCAACACCTCTCCAGACTTTTCACTACAGAAATTGTGGTTCTATGTCCACCCCACGATACACACCCTTTCTCTTATATACCAACTCGTGCTGGAGCTTGCCACTGCCGATGACTCGCCAAATGAATCTGATGATTCCGCAACCTCGTCCGATGCAGAAGATGAAGCCAAGAACCAGGCTCTTGGATTCGATGGAGCAAAACTCAAGGCCGTCCTTTCAGAAATTAATAAAGGGGATGTCGATGTCACTGGAGGAAGCGGTATTGCTGTTAAGGGTGGGGAGGTCATCTCATTCATCTATGAGAGGATGCAGAATATGTCTGGAGACCCAACTGCTAACACGCTGTTTGGCACATTGTTAAAGTCGGCGGGCAAGCCGTATGTGACGATGCTGCGGGTGTGGATCACCACTGGGAGGTTGGATGACCCATATGAAGAGTTGCTGGTGAAGGAAAGCAAATTCATTGATAGAGGCATTTTAGCGATGGATTACACTGATGAGTATTGGGAAAGGAGGTATACTGTGAGTCACCAATTTTCTTTTTTATCTCCTGCTGTTCATATGTGCTAGCTTCGTGATGGTTCAACGTCAGGCTCGTCTAAACGACAACAGACAGGAGTTCCGCCGCCTAGAGCTGTCAGTGGCCGCCTTCCTGGAGGAGCATGTATCCCCCCTCTGCTTGAGGGGTGGAAACACAAGATTTTGCTTGCAGGGAAATATTTGAATGTTATCCGGGAATGCGGAATTGAGATCGCGCATGGTCAGGATCGTACGTTCGACGACTTGTCAATGGATGACGAGAAGTGGGTTCATTCATCAGCGTCTACACCTGTTGCTGAAAGATGTGGCTGTTTAGGTTCTACACATTCCTTGAAGACGCGTATTCACACGCGAACAGGACCCTCCTCCAACTTCTTCTCAGGGACCAGCAGCTCATACCCCGCCTTCGATCTCTCAAGCGTTACTTCTTCCTCTCGCAGTCCTCTTTCCTTACTCATTTCCTTGACCTGTCGGCTTCTGAACTGCGAAAACCTTCCAAAATAGTGTCGACTGCGAAATTGCAGAATTTGCTAGATTTGGCTTTGAACACGGACGCTAACGGGGAAGATATATTGTTTCGGGAAGACGTGAAAGTGACAATGGCTGATAGTGGGTTGTACGATTTCTTGCTCAAGGTTGTCAGTGTTAGTGGGGTCATTGGGGGTGAAGATGGTGAACATGAGGGTGGGCATGGGCACGAGGAGCATAAGAAAGAAAAGGAGAAAGAGAACAAGAAAGATATGTCTGGTGAGTTAGGTCGCCATGGAATTCTCTTTTTTGTAACTCAGGTTTCCCTTGCAGGCAACGACGCTCTCGCGTTGGATTACGCCGTCAAGTTCCCTCTTTCCCTTGTCATCTCCCGCAAGACGATATTACGGTATCAACTCCTGTTCCGTTTTCTTCTCCACCTGAAGTACGTCGAACAATCGCTCGCGTCCATGTGGATAGAGCAGAAAACAATACCGTGGCGCAAACCGCTGCCTGAGCATCCTGAGTTCGAGAGGTGGCGTTTGAGGGTGTGTCTCCTCCGTGCACGCATGCTTTCATTCGTCCAACAAATACTGGCGTTCACGACGTTCGAGGTGCTCGAACCGAATTGGCGCGCGTTGGAAGTCAAGTTGGAGAAGGTGACAACTGTTGACCAGCTTTTGAGGGACCATGTGGATTTCTTGGATACGTGCTTAAAAGAGTGTATGTTAACGAGCTCGAAGTTACTGAAGGTAATATCTGTGTATCTTCGAATGTTCTAGGATGCTGACTGCGAATAGGCATATTCACGTCTGATCGTAACATGTTCGACTTTCGCGTTGTACGCTGCACCTTTCTCGAAGTCTGCCAATCAGGCTATCGCAGCATGGGAGACGCCAGAAGGTGATGTTGGAATGACGAAGAGGTTGGATATTCTGGGCAAATTTGAGACGAATTTCAACCATTGGTGAGTCTCTGGCATCTTTATGCCCCCTTTTTCAATCGAGTACTGATATAGAATCTCGTGTGACAGGTTCCAGGTAAATATTTTGTGTCCAACGTTACTGCGATGGCGCGTTAACTTATGACCAGGTACATCTCGACTGTGTACAATTTTACGCTTCCAGCGAGAATGTATCTCTTTTGCCTTTGGTAGTGCGCTTGAACAGTGTCAAGCCTGCATTATGAATCGCTGAGAAATGTAAGTCGTATAATGTTGTCCATTGAAAACCTACATCATTAGGACTCATGTTATCTAGATTTGAACTAGAAGGCGAATATTTATGTAAGATGCGAACAAAATCTCATTGATTGAATTGCGGTGAAGCATGAAGCCTAGCAGCTCATTTGCCCGGTGCTAGTTCAACTCGAGTCGACCCACTACGTCTGCACATGAGCCCCTAAGAAACCAGAATGTGGATCATGTTTGCGATCATATGGAGGATAAATGGAAGTCCTGTAAGTCCGCAGAAGGGAGACGCCGAATGAATGCGGAACGTGTCTCGCGCCGAATGACGCGGTCACAGGTCTTCGGGTTTTCTGAATTTGAACCATCATCTACTCGCTATTCCGCTCGTTCTCTCGCATGTGCGTATTGAATAGTGACCTACAATACATGCTGGCTTCTCTATGGAACGTTGAATGGCGCTTACGGGACAAATCTCCTGAAACTTGAACTGCATCTGAAGAGAGCTCACGTTTTCGGGCAATTGCAACGCACGAAGGCGGGATCAAATTTTCTTGATTACCATAGCCATCACATCATTATGATTCGTATACGTTTAGGATTCGAGCCTACAGAACAAGTAGTCAGTGTCCCTCTTTTTTAAGCAAAACAAGACTCGGACGGCGCCCAATCTGCGCAACATCGGGAACGGTTTCGATGACAGCGCAATACTTAATAGACAAAGGAATATACAAGCAGGTAATAAATAACCAGTGGTATGGTGCAGGAGCCAATTAGTACATATTTAACCACGGAAGTTGAACCCCAGTGAAAAGTCGGTCCGGCTCAACCGACTTTTCACTGGGGTTGAAGCTTGGACTTACAGCGCTTTCTGAAAATAATGACATTGTATTTTTTTTTCAGAGGCTGATTACGTACGTGGCGAAAAAATGGGCCGGTGCCATTATTTCGGAAAGCGCTATCAGGTGTAAGTACTGGCAGTGGCACGCGACCCATGAACGCGATGGAAATCACGTGAACGTGCCGACTGTGGAGCGCTCGCCGCTGCTTAACAAGTAAATGGAGTCAAGCAGCTATTATCCACGTTGACGTCGGGCTTTCTCGCATCATATTGCTATCCGAAGAGCAGCCCGACTTGTATGCGGGATTTTGGGCCGTCTTTCGTGAATTGACGTATCTCCAACCTCCACCATGCTTACTAGCACGGTACGCGTCGAAGGTGTGAAGCCAATCGCGTATGTGCCAATCGCGTATGTACTACTTGCCGACCCAGAAGACGATGACAGGGAAGCCGTGGCTGACGCAGATAGAAAGCGCTTCGTGCATATCGAGACACACCAAGCAAGCCTTCCTCTTATTGCTTTTATCGAACTAATCCCACTTTCCCCTTTTATTCTTGTGTATACGAGACTTCCGGCATTGATATCCACTACCAACCAGTTGCAATTACAACCAGCCTAACACAGATAAAGACACAGACGAAACACCCGCACGCGTGCACACGACGCCTATCCCTGCATTGAACTCACCCAGGCTAATTTTTTACTCCTCATCTCGACGTGACGCCCTTGAGCTGACAGGATTGACAGCTTGTTTCACATCCAAATTGTTCGATGTGCTTGAATCTCTGAGGTAGAACGTTAATTTTAATCCAGGATCCAGGAAATTGTATGAGCTGACACTGTTCATGTTGCCTTCGTTCGATGACACCGTTCATCTTGTCGGCTTTAACTCCAACAGCTCGAACGTTCAAGGTCTGATTGTTGCTTATGTAGTACATTCTCTCGCTCACAAGTTTGCTATAAAGATTGTCCTGCTCAAGCCTTTTCTCTCCCCGCCATTGCCTAACAGTTCCACGACTTCCTACAAGTTTCTTGCTACTAGGATCTACCTCAGCACACCGCAACTTGTTACAATGCCTTCCTTCCGCGCTGTTTTCCTGCTTGTCATTGTCACCCTTGCAACTCTTTCCTTGGGCGTGCTCCATGCATCAACGGAAGGGGTAGATCTGAGCGCACGCGGTCACGGTAAGTGTTGTCTAATTGGCCAATGTTTTTGGTTCTAACTTCGACCTTGTATCATGCAGACATCTCGTCTGATTCGTAAGAGGATTATGTGATGTCCAAGTTGACCATAATCCTAATGTGCTGTTAGCCCTGGGGAGATTGTTGGAGGTACACTTGGCGAGGTGACTGGCTCTAGCGGTGAAGTGCTAAGCTTGTCCGATGTTTTCAGTTCTAACTTGGACCTTTAAATCATATAGATGGATCTAAGTCGTAAGAGGATTATTTGATGTTCAAGTTGACTATAATCCTAATATGCTGTTAGCCCTGAGGGGATTGTCAAAGATACACTTGGCGAGGTGACTGGCTCTAGCGGTGAAGTGCTAGCTTGTCCGATGTTTTCAGTTCTAACTTGGACCTTTAAATCATATAGATGAATCTAAGTCGTAAGAGGATTATTTGATGTTCAAGTTGACTATAATCCTAATATGCTGTTAGCCCTGAGGGGATTGTTAAAGGTACACTTGGCGAGGTGACTGGTTCTAGCGGTGAAGTGCTAGCTTGTCCGATGTTTTTGGTTCTAACTTGGACCTTTAAATCATATAGATGAATCTGAGTCGTAAGAGGACTATTTGATGTTCAAGTTAACCATAATTCTAATATGCTGTTAGCCCTAAGCAGACTCCTAAAGGTGAAGTGTTAAAGTGTTAGTTTGTCTAATGTTTTCGGTCCTAACTTGTACCTTTTAATCATGTAGATCCATTGTAAGAGGATTATTTGATGTTCAAGTTGACCATGATTCTAATGTGCTGCTAGTAGGACCAAGGTTGATGCTTGGGCTCGCTGCATAGTGGAATCTACCAGTGAAGTGCTAGCTTGTCTGATGTTTTTGATTCTAACTTGGATGCCCAAATTGCATAGGCGACGAAGAGTGTCCAGAGAATCCCTTGTAAGAGGAATTATTTGATTTTGAAGTTGACCAAATCTTAACTTGGTTTACTGCTTCTAGCCTGCAATCTCCAGATACTGGTCACGACGTTGATTCTTCAGATACTGGTCATGACATTGAGACTACTGACAAAGATGCCGATAGTATTGTCAAAGGGGTCACCGACGAATTACTTTGAATCTTGAATATGACGCTGGGGAAGTCATGAACATAAGGTGTACTCAGGATTGGTATGTTATTGAAACTCAACTTGTACACACATCACGCAGTGCTGTAAATTTTTCTCTGCTTCCCATCATATGGATTTTGCGCTTGCTTTCTAGAACCTTTCCACTTATAAGATTGAAATTTCATGCTCACTTTGATATATTCATTTTAGTTTTCAATGTCCCCCCCCCTTTTGACTTATATTGCTCTTCATTTCTTACTACAGCTTGCATAGTTGCCTACTTTTTATGCACTGATTCTTCTTGACATGGAGTTCATCAGAGGCAAAACATGGATCATACTCTTTGAACATGACTTAGGTCACTTTCCATATAGATTTCAGTAAGTATCTTATCCTTACGCAACAAGAGGGTATGCAGAGCATGGCATATCCAAGGTCTAGGTCTCACTGCAATAATTTTTTCCAGTCAACAAGTTTTGTATTTAGATAATTACATATAACCACTATCTACTGACTCTCCTCCTCAATTTGATTGCAGTTTTGTCATCTTTCTCTATTTGTGAGTGTTGAGTAGTGCCTCAGTATTGAGGCAAGAAAAGTTCATGGGCATTCCAAAATTGCATGAGGAAAGGTACCCCAGAGGGCATAATGAGATCTGGAGATAATGTTGTCAATTACATGATAAGGAAATCAGTAGGGGAAAACAATGCTGAGCAAGGAGAATATACAACAATTGTTTTATTTAATAACATTTCTGATTAGCATAGAAAAGCTAGCTTTGAACAGGACAGGTATTTGGAGATGATGGAGAGTTTGTTACGGAGTGTGAGTCCTTTCTCTTATCTAATTGTGAACATGTGGACTTGAGTATTGTTGTATAGACAAAGATCTTCTTGAAAACTGGGAACGAGTTGACCGGACATTACCCTTTGATTCCTCATGGATAATGTCCTTCTACTGGTTGAAAGTCACTGAGCGACCTCTTCCATCGTCCTGGGCCTACGGCGAGTCTCCTGTAAGTTTGGCGACAATCCTCTATGCCAAAATCCTGGTTCTCACTAATCTAAATCAGTCACTACCTCTCTTCTTTCTGCTACCTCCGCCATCATTGTCCTATCACAACTTGATGACATACCGGAGAACCATACGCGGTCGCACCCAGTGGTCATTTGACTTGTTCTTATTTTCAGTAGTTTCTCGTGGCCAAACTAGCTTATCATATCCTTTCAGACAAATGACGGATTGTCTCCTAGTTCCCCTCAATTTACTTGCAGGACATGACCTTTGGGAGTTGGAATTCGAAGCTGCTCAATTCAATCCGAGCGAAGAGAATACTCAACCTTGAAAGAGACGAACACTGAACAGGAAACCCAGGTGCCAATGACCCGTTCACAGACGTCACCGGTGGTGCTCCAGCGGGAGAGAAAGAGAGTTATGGAAGAAGGCAGCGACAATAGCGAACGAAATGATGAAGCGATGATAAAGGAGGAGCTGACGGAAGATACGTGAAGAGAGAGGGCGAGGAAGATGGATGAAAGGACGAAGAAAACGCAGGGGAGGACAAGGACATCGACACCGACAAAGGATAACGTCATATACTTGGGGTTGTGCGAAATCTGTCGGCAGTCGCGATGCACGTTTAAACCCTCGGCTAGGCCTTGCTAGTACGTTTGGCGTGAATAATTAACAATGATCTCATCTGACGATATTCGAACTACATAGGACACTGCTTGCTACGCGTTTACCTTGCAAACCAAAGTCACGCATCTCATAAAATGCATGATTACCGCCGCCCCTTACGACGCCCCATTGACAACGTCCCTCAAGATTGCCCGACTCTTGAATATTCCCGCTTCTGCTTTCGGTGTCCTCATCTTCTTGACAGGACGACCTGTTACTGAGTTCTCATCACTAACGGTGTCTGCAGCTAGACGCTTATTAGAAGGTGTGATGGGAGGACTTGACATCACGGAGTGGAGCAGATGGGCATTTGGGGGAAGTCGTAAGATCCAGCCACGGCTGTCCATAAGGTCGAAAAACTCTGAAAGCAGCGCGGCCTCCTGGAGAGTCTTCCTTGAGCCAATAATAATTAGCTTAGAGCGTGCGCGCGTAAAGGAGACATTCATCCTTCGCCAATCTTTGACCAAATCACCGACCTGAATGGACATGAGCACGGGCATAAATCAAAGCAAAAGAAGACACGAACGCTGCCTGAATCATTGGATCGAACCATTGAGATAACGATGCAATCCTTGTCTCGTCCTTGACTGCGATCTGCAGTCAGAATCTCGATATCCTTATGGTGCAGCAGCTTGTATGTCAAAAGCTTGACTTGCTGTCTGTACAGAGTGATGATCCCAACTTGTTCTTCTCGTATGCCCGTCTTCATCAAGGTTTCGCAGATTTGGCGAACGATTTCAGCCTCGACCTTGTTCTCCACCAGATCGCCTATGCGGGAATCGTGTGCCGGAAGATCATCCGTATCCACAAAGACTGCTTTGCAGCTGTTCGGCCACGTGTATCAGCACGATACTCGTCACAGGCCAAGAGCGACTCACCTTTCAGACATAAGCGTCTCCATCCAGCATCCCTCAGAACACGAAGACGATGCCTTCGTATGTAAGGAACGCAAGAATTCCCGGTTCGGTAGGACCAGACTTTGCTGTGCGATGGAATTTGAGCCGCACCTCAAACGATCACTGTAGATAAGTTTGTTCGAAAGAAGCATTATATCTTCGTTCATACGATACTGGTATGTCAGATCGACAACAGCATGCGGGTGCGCGTCCGAAAGGCGGCGGAAGAGCGACACGTCCAATCCACCTTTTCGGGCGGCTGGGTTACGGACCTGCTCTTGGAGTCAGCACAAATCGGAGGAGACAACAAGAAGCTGACCAGTGGAGGCAGCTGGAAATGATCTCCAACAAGAACAAATGTCTCTGCATAGCGGAGAGGCCCAAGGCATGTAGGGAGGGTGATCTGAGAAGCTTCATCGACGATACAGTAGTCAAACTTTCGGCGACTGAAAAGCCCACTAGGATGAACACGCATGTGAGAGCACGATCAAGGAGAATAGAACAAGGACATACTGATCGATCGATAAACATGTCGTCGCTACCACTGGAGGGGACATCAACTGTTGTTCTAGTTGTTCGATGGTTGTGGGTGGTCTTCGATTCCCAAGAGTAAATTTGTGCACATCAGGATGGACCTATGATTCACGGACTTAGGCAACGTATCATAACGCCTGGAATAACAGACAGACCTTGTCAATGTTCCCAAGTCTAAGGATACTGAAGTCAGCATCCAACAATTTTGCCAGGATGGTATCAACGGCAGAGTGCGTATAGGACGTCAAGAGCACCGTCTTCCCCATCGCTACCAAAGTTTTTATCATCGCAGCAATTACCGTCGTCTTGCCCGTGCCGGGCATGCCAAGAATCAAAGCATAATCCTGCGCCGTCAAGACCTTCCTCATCGCCTGTGCTTGATTGGCGTTCAAATGAGCGGAATGGGAGAGGAGGTTAGGCGAAAGCTCTGGCGGGTTCTCGTCGAAAATCGGAGATTTCATGTCAACGACCAGCTCTAGACGGCGAGTATCACCATCTACATAGAAGAGCTGCGCAAGATTGTCGCGGATTCTGCCCATTGCACCAGAGAACTCGTCTTTGTCAATGCGGAAGATGACCGGTTGAGCACGAGTAGGCATCGTCGATAAGCGTTTTGCAATGTTGCCTACGGATAGTTTATGATCGACGCCAATAACTACATCCGTTGGCGTGAGCTTGAGTATGAATCCTCGCGCAAGAGCTAATAGTGTTGGCTCGACGGAGACCGTGACAGGATCACCTAGGTTAATATGGCCATTGAGGAGGGACATCGAATCGTCGTCGCCATCGCTCGATTGTCGTGTGAACCGATAGGTGAAGCGATGGATCTTACTATCGGCTGCTACCACGCCATTGGGCGTTGGAGGAGGTTCAAACGACGAATCAAGCACCATGGAGCTGAAACAGCGACCCTTAAGCTCTCGCTCCGCCGCGCCCATCGTCCACAACTCCTTCCTGAACCGAACGAGGTCCTGCTCCTCTAACGAGATAAGGGCTTCCCATTGTTTGAAAAACTGCGCCTTAGCTGGAGTGAGGTGAGAAGTCTTAAGGTCATAGATATCAGCAATTGGAGATGTGGTATCCTCAACGCCTTCAACAGCCTATGCCGAGACTTCTCAGAAAGGACCCGCATTAAGATTTGGAGGTGCTTTACCTTGCGATATAACATACAAGTGTCTAGGGCGTAGCACTTCTTACATGCCCGTTCGTCATCGATAGTCGGTGGTAGAAATGGTTCAGTCACAGATACTGTTCCTTCCTCAGGTACAGCCGTTCCGTTTCTCCTCGTCATATAGGCCGCCATCTCGTTTCTGGCAATGATAAGACCACGTATCTCGTTACGGCCTGCCGGCACCCTTATAACCTCTTCGCTTTGTGTGTAGTATAGGAGACCCGAAGGGACTTCAGTTCCGTACCGCTCGGCAGCGAGGAGGGTATATAGCATGGTCTGGGCACGATGTTCCATCCCGGCTACGGCACGGCCTGTTTTAATTTCCAGAGGCTTGGGCCCGCCCGATAGAACGGGCGAGAATGGAGGGTTGGGATCAGAGATGACGGCATTAACAGTAGCATCAAGCTTGCCCTTGAGACCGTAAGTAGGCGACCAGATGTCTTCTTCAATGTCAAGCAGCTCCGAGACAGCTAGCAAGGAATCACCTTGCTGTTTGCTCGTGCGTGTATTCGCAAGGATTGCATCAGACTATGTTACACTGTTAGCAAGACTGTAGTGAGTTAAAGGAGAGTTCTTGCCTTAGGAAAATCGGATATGTATCGTTCTGAAAATGCGTGCAGTCCTTTGGCCCTGGTGGTAACCTCACGCTTGGCTTCTTCAATAGTCACGTCGATCTTGACAAGCTCGTTGAGACTTTTCAAAATGGCTTCGTCGATCTTTTCATCAACCCAAATCGTCTCCCATCGGTCTTCACAAAGACATGACTGCATGACTTCATGAAGCAGGTTTCCCCAGACAAGGGCAGGAGTAGTATCACTAGTGGACCGAACAAGGTTCGACAGAAGAGGTTTACGCCGGCACTGAGGAGAATTGGATAACGCGGTTGCGGTAAGGAGGAGATCGGGATGAAGAATGAGAAGGTTCGACTTTGCTGTGATTGTGATTGACTGAGTGATGGATGACGAAGATGTCGCTGCAAGAGTGAAGGTTCCCAGAACGTTGATAATATCGCCAACGCGGATGTCTGTAATCACCCAGTCATCACGCAAAATTACTCTGCGGCGTTCTTTACTGTAATCAAGTTTTACTATCAAATCCTACAGAATTTTAACTTGATTGGAACACGAAAGGGCACTGCACGAACGTACCTTCTGGACATAATCACTAGATTCGGACGAAATTGATTCAACAATACACCGTGTACATGTCTCGGGGACATATGATAAGGAAGATGGAATGTTAAACTAGGAATGAGAAATTTAACGCTAAGAAACACGTTGAACCATGGATCCTCACTTTTTTCTTAAGAGGCGATGTCTTGGGCGACATAATGTCTGATACTGTATCGTCCCAATCCCAGTCTTCTGCACCTTCTAGCAGTACAGCCATATCAACATCTCCTGCCGAGAACACCTTGGAGGGAGACGGCGCTGGGGGCTTATTTCCTTGAATAGGACCGTGTCGCTTTGGCGTCACGATATGGCTCGGGAGCGGTTTTGCAGGTGAGTTTTCGGGCGTTGGCACGGCGTTCCAGAATGAGTCGTCTAGATTTCCTAGTAGATCTGCCATAAAAGCCGCCTCATCCGCGGCGGAGCGGGTGGTGGGTGACATCGCTGAGGTGTACGGGGACTTGGGAAAGACTGCATTCAGGTCTGGGTAGGGTGTGAAGGGAAGGAAAGAAAAACACACCTTTATATTCGCGCCACACACGTCAAAATGATTCTGCGTCCTCTACAAGTCCGAGGTCCGATGTTCTCTGTCCTCTCGAGTCCTTGGAGGTTGTCGTTCGCCAGTAAACGCGGTCACGAGGTAGTGGCAAATATACGTCATCACGTGCTACGCGACTTGATCAGATCAGCCGTCATGCCGGGCATCATCTCGCAAATGTTCGCAGGTTACTATTCGATAACAACTCTGAGGGCCCTTCTGCGATTGTTTGGCTGAGAGCACATTAGTAGCATCGAATGTGTTTCTCTACTGAATCATAATGATCAGACCACTTTAGGCGGGGTATTTCCTAGAATGATGTGCAGAAAAAGAACAAGAAGAGCCTTGGAAGAACCTCAAGTACCGGCAGGAAAGTTGACTTGGGTTGTATACTTCTCGCAACCACGATCCAAAACTTTCGAGATGCCCTTCAGAGTCAATAGGCCAAAAATACACTCCATTGTCCAGTCTATGGTAGCTCTAGTTTAATACGAATACACAACTTTCAACGAGTGGCATAGGTCTGCGTTATCAGGCGTAACATTTCATCAGATGTAGAGGGAGGCGGAGGCGGAGCGAGGCAAAGAATGATGATAGACAAGAAGTGTTGGTCAAGCATAAGAGCTGCACGAAGACTGCCCTGTGTCGAGAAAGCTTGGATGACGAAGCGAAAGAAAAGGTCAAATATACGTGATTCATCGTAGGGTGAAAACACTGATTGCATGGCATCATGGTATGCGCCTACAAGCTCCAGATCCAGTGTTCCAGGTGATAAGCTAGTAGAGACATGCTATTCTCAGCGGGGTTCTGTATAGAACAGAAAAGGATACCTTACTTTAACGCGGGGAGAGTGCAATATAAAATTCGTGACATGATGCGATATTGGTCTCCGTGAGGAACTTTTGCAAGTGTCGAGATCAGGGCCTCCCAAAAGATGCCACCGCGTGCCAAAAACGTGAAGATTCGCGAGTATGCCCAGACACGGATATTTTCCATGAGATGTTCTAGGCCGTTCCTGAATGTGTCAGTGTGGTCAGAATGAAAGTTTGACCGAAAGCAAAGACTCTGTGACAGACCTCGAGAACTCTATCAGATCATAACACACGCTTCGGAGGTCCACTTTCACGGGGCCTTGCTTCAAGATTTCGTCAATCCTGGCAAGCCTTGATCGAAGTCTTTCTTCCAGATACAAAAGCTCCCCCGGGCGTAGATAAGCCAAGACCTTCCATAATGTCTGGCGCTCCTCAGGTGGACAATCCTCCAAGCTATCGAGATAGTCAGAATCTTGACCGAATTTGAATATCCGTAGGAGATGATCCCCGAGTAGGCTCTTCATGGAGCACATGCCGAGTAGGAAGGAGTTGACAGCAATGCGATGGGATCTTCTTTGAGAGAAGGAGAGTCGGAAGATGAAGATTGCAAGAGGGATCGAGGCTGAGAATTTGGCTTCTTCGCTGGCAAAAGTGTTTACGGAGGCTCTCTGTCTAGAAGTCAAGTATTCAACCAACAAATATTTCTGAAATGGGCTGAACACTCACGACGCTTCGGTGTCTAAATCCAGGAGCTGGTACAGAAAGGCTCGAAAATCTTCATGGTCAAAGTACTCGTCAAGGGCACGCATTAATTGATGCGTCTCTCGGATGTTAATCTGAATCATCAACAGGTCCAAGGCATCCTTACGGATGGATGGAGGATAGAATCCGGGTCTGCAACAGCTGCTTGAGACATGCGCTGAAAACGAGAGCGTCAAGTGACATACCTAGTAAACTCCAGTATCTCACTGTACATCTCCCATCCATCGTCCTCAGTCTGATCTACATATCGCCCATGAGGGAAAAGAGTCCGATAGGTCGCCATCCTCCGCTTGATTATCACATTGTCAATTCCGACGACAGCAATGTTCCCAATAGCCTTGATGACTCTCCCAGTGATTGCGCCGGGTCCAGGGATGGTACTCCCGGAACTCTCAGTCCATAAGGATTCCCCAGTTTCGGTCACGAGAGAGTCTTTGGACGGTGACGGAAGTAGCGCCTGGGACTGGGAACCCGAAGACTTGCGGAGACTCCGTCTTGGGCTCTCTCTTTCGGACACGGAATCATCAGGGGATAGAGGAGAGCATATTTCCAAGGGCGATGGAATCTCTTTGGGGGGAGGGGAAATAAAGTTGGTGAGATCTTGTGAGCCTGTAGAACTGCGGGAAGACTTTCCAGACAGCCGGCGAAGATTGAGGACCATCTCGCGATACCTGTGGTGTGAGCTCCGAATTGCTCGTCCTTTATACAATACTTCGTGAAGCTGCGATCAATTGAGATGACTCGATTTGCGTGACTTCTCCATATGATTTCGAGGACAAGAACAGATTTCCAGAATATTAGCGTTCCGGTATAAGTAATCTGATGTCCACGGCATCTAGTGGTCGAAAGAATCTTAGCCAATGGTACAAAGGACGCTGTTGCCTGTTGGCAGTGCAAGGCTGTGGCTGTGGTGTGTGTGTGTAACTAGACCGTTAGAGGTCACGGATGCTATTCATGAAATAATTCTTGGGCGCGCCATTCAAATCGAAAGTAACCTTGTCAATCGACCACTATGTAGAGGGAAAGAAACCATGGATAGCCGATTTCAAGTTTGGTAGTCGTCCACGTGATAAACACAGCTTTTGAAATTACTCTGCTCACTGTTCGCCTGCTTAGAGGCTCATTTCAGCTGGTCGCAGCCACCTCCACCACACACGTATATATTCAAGTAGTTCTGGATGGGTGAAGTGGTCAATGTCATTGTCGCGTTTGCCGTCATTATCTTCATCTTCCGATGGGCAACCTCAGGTGCTTCCATTCATGATACTTCATAACCTTCGTTTACTAATTTCGAGTCATTTGTGGTCATTCTGCAGGTGGAGACACTACAGAACAGCGATCAGCGGCGGATACTCTTGGGTTCAGACCCAAACCCGTTACGCAAGTCATGGTGCGTTATATGGCCGAATTCATCCCGTCGATCGTCCTCAAAGCTTTCCGTGTTCTTGTTTTCCAGATCGACACTATATCAAACATGTTTCCCGACATACCTGTGTGAGTTTGCCAACTCCTAAAGCTCCATTTCCAACCTCATCAAGCTTCTCAGTGACAACGTCCGCTACGACCTCCTCCGCACAGGCAGTGTGGAATTGACGTCAAACAAGATACTAGAAAGGGGCTTTCTCGATGCGGTAAGGCGGTCGATTTACCTCCTGGCTCTCTTCTTCATCTCACTTACGTCGCTTCGCTCAATTTAGCCTCCACCTGCATATTATACTCTCTTTCCGCGCGAAACAACTGCAGCCCGCCCTGCTACCGCCACTACTACAGCGCGTCCCGCAGATAAGAAGACTCAGGAAACCCTCATCTCGCGCTACAACCTTCAAGATCGTGTTACGATGGGAGAGGTGGTCCAAGAGGACCAGATTGGCGGAAAGGCTGTTTGGGAGGATAGTGCGGAGAAGAGGGAAGCCAGTCTTAAGGAGCGGAAAGCTCAAATGATTCTCGCAGCGCGACAGTGCGTATAATTTACTCATTTTCTTCGCGATACAGGAGCTGACGTATGCCCCGCCCCATTGTCCGCAGGCGCATGCTGGCACAACAATCAAAATTAACCCCTGCACCGAGTACTGGTTCGTGATGTCGCTATTTTTGGCCTGCGATTATGATAATTTTGTCGTTGTATTCCATATTCTCTCTCGCTTCTCAATCTATACGTTCTCAATCTATACGTGATCTTCATCGCTATTCATCGTCTCTTCACCCTACATCTTTCAAATTTCAGTTGGCTATTGAGTTCCTAGAATCAAGAACATGTGTGCGTTCGAGCTCATAACAACCGAGAGCAGAACCAAAACCGGGACTCTAACTCTAGTATGTATTCATTTATAGCAATATATATCCTTTTGGCAGAGTCGACGATCGCGCCGACGGTTGTATCTTCCATTCTTCAGTCAAGTAAGTATATATTGACTCGTACATATCAAGTGGGGCAACGAGAACTGTACAACGTAAACCATGTGACTCACTGAGGCTTCAACCCTGAAGTACACTCACTCCATGAATGACACGAAAATCTCATAATTTCAAGATCTAAACACCGTGACCTGGCTGTACATCGAGATACATTATTATTCTCCATGACGTGCCCAACGCGCATACCCCTTCTATTCCTCTGCCACAGCCACGATGGGTTTCTCAATAGCATCGCCACCAAGCGCTTTCGATCCCCTTACCCTTACTTGGTGGCGGCTGCTTCGCGCCGCAACTTGCCTGCTCAATGTGCATGTGCTCCATGAACTTCTCGAAGAAATGGGATATGCTTCCGGGGACGATTAAGCCCCGGCCGTCGAGCTTCTTCATGATCAGGTGGGTGTTCTGTTGCGATCGGAGGTGAGATAAGTGCATGGAAGGAATGAAGATCGCGGTATTGTTCTGCGGGAGAGGCGTTGTGACCTTGTGAGGATGAAGAGTATATTGGCCCATGATCCATACTGTAAGAGTTGTTGTGTAGTTGACAATTTTTGGGTCACATAAGAAGGGCTCTAGAACGAATGTGAGTACGACATGAAATCGGGGCTGTCGTAAGTACGAGAGCAGTTGCCCGAGCATGAGGGTTTTCGCCGAGAAACTAGCACCATTGAAGGGGAAGTTATCGAGAGAGATGCTGTCCAACGACAGGTACCTAAGTAGTTCTTCCTACTTCGAGAAGACAGCTCTGCAGGACAATGTCGACTGGGTCGGACGTAGACTCATCACTAGCCTGTCCGCGTTTCTAGACTTCGGATTTCCCGATTTGTTCAATTGCAATTGAGGCCTGAGGCCTGAGGGGGCGTCAGTTGGATAAGGACATGGACGCCGATTGATGTAGTCGATTATGTCCATACCAGATCAACTCTGTATGTGCCATATGCCAAGAAATGTATGGTATGTATCATAATATGCATGAATTACAATTGCTAACCTGAATGGCTTCCGGAATATCATGACGGAGGAAAGGTAAATGTAAACGAAGTAGATTGGACATAGACGCGGCAGGAGAGGACGAATGATGTTCACAAAAAGTGTGGAATCCAGTGCCGGAACAAGGATGTCGATGAACGTCGAACTCGGACGTCTGGACGATGGGAAGCGCAGCCCTTTCCCTTCCCCCTTCCCCCTTCCCCCTTCCACTTCCCCCTTCCACTACGTCTTAAACACGATAATCAGCACTAGCAACACAAAAATCAACACCCCAATCGTCACCGTCGAACCTACATAGATCATCCAAATGCACGTTAGCCCTCGATGTCTGTAAATCCAAATTCCCGAAACATGAAGTCCGAAACCCAAGAACGATTGCAGAAAAAAAAGCTACGACAATCCAACTACACAAAAGAAAGAAGGAAAACAAATACGAAAACACTCACTATTCCCTTTAACCCCCCTGCCGACCCTCTCGAGCCCCCTCCTCGCACGCCCAAGCCTCCCTTCTGTCCTCTCCAAGTCTGTATCGAGCTCCTCCAAAAGCCCGCGGTGAACGTCCAGCTCATCATTGATCTGCAGCGAGATGTGGTGTTGTCGTGTTATGGAGTGTGAGAGGCGGTCGAGGTGCGCGTCTTGTTCTGTAGGAAGGGTCAGTAAGTATTTTGGCGCAGAGTCAGGGTTGATGGAGGAGGATAAAGATGAGAAGGAGGAGGGAGGAGAGAGAGACAAAGGAGACATACCATTCATCATCCGCCTCTGCTGCAACAAAATCCCATTTTCATCCTCCTCCCCATCCGCATCCACGCCAGCCACAGGCTCCTCGTCCGTGTACGGTGTATACACCGACACATGCGGCTCCGCAAGCACCTTCGCCTGAACAGGTACCGTCGGCTGGGGGGCTATCACCTCCTTGGCACCTATCTCCTGTTCCTCGTCCTGTAAACTAAATCCCCCCCAGAAACACAAAGTAAGCTCTTGAAACAGCGAAAAGAGACATACAAGACAACAAGACGAAATGAACGCACCTCTCAGCACCCCCCTCACCCCCCAGCATCCCCCTCATCCTCTCATACTGCGTCCTCAACAACCTCGTCGCTTCCGTCCTCTCCCCCTCCTTGCGCTCAAGCTCGAGTATCCCCTCCCGCAGCCGCGCGAGGTTCTTTGTTATCTGTGCTAGGTGCAGGCCTTGTGCTGCTGGCGTTGGCGTCGAGGATGAGGAAGCAGAGGGAAAGGGAGAAGGAGAGGGGTTGGGGGAAGAGGAGAACGAAGGCAAATTCTGTGGCCTCTGTCTCTCCAATAGAAGCGAGAGCGTAAGCGTCGATATGGATGTTAGTTTCGCTAGGGTATTGCTGCTACTTGGGCTTGCATTGGCAGACATTATCGTAAGTAGCTTCCAGCTGTGTTTCAAGTTGTTTTGTTTTTAGACAGTGCAGGAGTAGAGACCGCTCAGAGCCTAGGCAAGTTTCAAGGAGAGAAAAGGGAACGGGAGCGGTGTGCAGTCGTGGTAGCGTGGTTGTCGATGTTCAGCGCAGCTGTGTTATTACAAATGGGGACTCGGAGAGACTTCGGTGCAGTGCACGTGGGCGGATTCCGACGCGTCCGCGGCACGTCCCGTATCCGACTTAAACCGTCCTTCTTCCTTGCTACAAGTTGTGTGACCCACCAAGCCTAAAAGCTACGAACTAGGGATTCCAAAGCTGACGAATCCGCGATTTCTAATCAAGAGATCTTCGTTTTGACTTCAAATTTGGGTAACCACGTTTTGGCCCGACGAGGTTTTCAAAACAACGGTTCCACTGGCACTTTCTTTGCTTTGATGATCACAGTCCTTTTGCTCGTTCTGATGGCGTGAATTCGAAAAGTTCAACTTATTCGATAAAAGGACGGGGTCATGTTGCACTCCCAACCTTACCTCCAGCTCGAACCTGTAGCCTGACAAGTTCAGCGAGGGGCTTGCGCGCCTTTCAAACGTAGGCGTCGAGTGCTGGGTGAGCGTCGACATTGAAAGTCCCGTTCTGTATGTATACTGGGCACTCTCGTTCGAAGCTAGCAATTGTTATCTGGCTGTCAAGACTGAAGAGAAAGATTACTGGTGTCAAAAAAAGAAAGAAAACGTACCGCTCCACTCCGACGCCCAACTTGAATAATGCGGGGGAGCCTGAGAGTTTACATTTTCATCCCACGCCGGTTCGCTTCTATAGCTGCGATAGGTTGTGGTATAATTGACATCATCTCCATCTGACGCTGCACGGCTGATTGCACCTCTCTCTCGGTGATTGTACTGGTAAGGGTCTGGTTCAGAGGTGTTGCTGCCACAAGAATGCACCGTGGTCAAAGCAGGAGATGTAGGTGATGCACAACAATCTTACATACAACATGCATTCAACCATAGCCCTTCTTATTGTAACGCCACGACAACGCCACGACAACCGCAGAACGCTACTCGTGGGCTATTTATGTCCTACGACGGAATCTCCTCTCCTTGCTCCACAACTGCTGTCTCTACATCTGAACTGGCGCTATTCACTAATCCTCAACGAAATAAAGATCTACCTGACTCGCTGCCCTCCCTCCGACATGTTAAGTCAGCAGCACTTGTGAACCGTTCGCGGAAATACAAGATGAGAAGATACGATCGCAGTAGACATCATTAGCGGAGGCTATTTCTCTTGCTTGCTATGACGAAGCAGAATTCGACAAGCTCGGTGAATATCCTCCGTCCTGCGTCTATTCTCAGGTTCGGAAGCAATTCTTGCTGTACGATTCCTTCCACTCATGGGATTCTAGTGCAAAACAGAGGACAATTTCGCAACAAAGATCCGACGTTGTCTTGGATGTAAAATTGCCTGGTGTCGCTCGACTATCGCTCGATTGAACAAAGCATTACGACGTTCGTGGAAGAATTCGGTTGTATGTCTTGAAACCTCATTCTGCTTCCCCGTCTCATGTGTATCACCCAGCCCACGAGCCATTGGATCATCGTCAAACGCAAAAGTTTTCCTTTACCTCAATGAGAGAGCATCAGTAATCCGGTGGAAGACATCCATCATCATAGATGACTTGCATTGTTTTCTTCTCCTCACAGCTTGTTGACTATAGCTGAGAGATTTCTCCAGAGATCTTGCTCCATCCCCTTGAGCATTTTAAAAAGGTCATATTACCAGACACCCCTTTGAAACCAGTGCTTCTCCCTTGTGTCTGAGGACAATCTGGTGTACAACATTGTGAGTGACTCCTCAGCTCAAACTTTCATGGGGGTCTATTTGGATGGTGTCATTGGCCAGATACCAATGAATAGTTCATTTTCCAATTATGATGTATGCGTCCCTCAGAATTTGGAGTAACAGAAGTTTGGAGTAACACAAGGAGTTGTAGGGCCAGTCAAGGGTCCTCCTATTTGAACTTGTAGCATGAAGTCTATCTGATGTTATCTTTCATCTCAAATATTTCTCATGTATTAGGCTACAAGAACTTTTTGTACATTTCTTGGAATATATCCAGGGCTGTCAGGTATTGTTATTTATGTTAATAATTACAGCAGATTGTATCAGGTACTGTCAAGTATTGTTATATCTGTGAATAATTACAGCAGATGGTACCAGATACTGTTGAGTATTGTTATTTATGTTAATAATTACAGCAGATGGTACCAGTGTGTAGAGTGCCCTGTGGCAAGTACAGCATGGTGAAGCATTGCATATGCTTCAGGTGTGACTCATAGAAATTTGGCCTTGTGGGCTGCCTCACTTCCAATGGGATAGATCATTTGGGCAGAATCAAACAAGTAATCCCATAGCTTTGTCACAGACTCTTTGATTTCCTGTATGGTGAGTGGTCTTGTAAAAACCTTGGTTCACAGGTCAGACACAACATCATGTAGATTCAGAATGAAGAAGACACACCAAGACAGGATCCCCCGATTCTTCTCCATTAATTGACCACAAATCCTTTGGTAAGGAGGAGAGAATGCATGTTGGTCCAAATGAGCTTATCAGCCCAGAAGATTCTGCAGATTCTTGCCATTGTTGCGAGGGTTCGATGATGGTCAGAGTGTACTAGAGCCTTCTAGCGCCGATGCGGACGCCAACCTGCTCTGATGGATAGATAGTCCCCTTCAACGAGGTGTGTGTCGTGTTGTCCTACGAGGGGACAGAACAAAGTTGTTCCACGGTATCACCTGGGACGATGTTTCGAGTTGGTTGACAAGCATGTGAAAGACATTCGAAAGACACGCGTTTTTGTCCGAGTTGGTTTTCGATAAAGAGAATCAATAAGGTACATGTACTTGACAATATTGTAAAGTACTTGGATGAAGGTAACTAGGACCATGGTCCATCCTGGTCATAAAAATGGAGCAAGGAATGAATAGTTGTGGGACAACCAAGTACAATTATAATGGAGGTTATTAAAGGAATTCTCCGACTAGCCAACCCTCGTCTTGATCGATTATACAATCAATTCGAAGAAATCGAACAATTGCTGCAAGCATTCAGAAAGAAAAGATCAGCCATTCAACAATTGTTGTAGCAGCTCAGAAAATGGACATGAAATCATTGACAACACCAAAATTCCTTGTTTAAGCTGCTTGTGGTCATGAAACAAGACGTGAATTACAGGTCGCTTCATATTGTTCCCAACATCAAAACATCCTCAGAAAGACACTATGATTTTTTTTTTGTTCTCGCTGATATAAAATAGGCTATGGCGACCGCTTTTCAACTAGTACAAACTCTTAAGTATTACCCTCCAAGCTCTGTCCTATAGTAACTGCTGTGATCCAGTGTCCGATTACCCGCTATCTATCTCGCATTTAATTCAAGCCATGTCAAAACACTACAACTCGACTTGGTATCGTCATTCTCTTGGCATAACTTGAAAGTAATCATCTGACTTTGTCATACAGTTCGATCTGTCAATTTGAAGATCAATTGAACGCTAAAACATCACTGGTCGCAACTACACTTGCGTATGCACCGACGCCTGCGCCTACTGCACCTGCACCTGCACCTGCACCGACGCCTACACCTCCAGTCCCCGAGCCAGCCCAAACACGCATCTGGATTCAGTGGCAGAGGTGTCCGCAGCATTCAGTCATGTAGATTTCGGCTAGGTCACGGTGTGGTTTATGCATCCAAGTCGATAAAGACGAGGGTCCGAGGAAGCAACGGGCAAATAAGTTGAAGTTGAAGATGAAGATGATGAAGGCGTGGTACGCCCATGCTTCACGCCTTCTGAGGTGAGCTACTGGGATTTTTGGAAATAATTTGATGACGTGGGTGTATATGAATGCTAGTGCTTGCATACTCAGCGAGAAACTTGAATGTGAGGGTACACGGGCGGTGGGAGGAGTGGAAAGAGAACTGTGATCGGGTTTGCTCTGAGTGTGGCGTTGTACGATCGTGTCCGGGCTGCTAGTTCTTGTGGATCAATTTAATACGAGATTTCATTTGATGGATTAATTAACAAAGTATTTGGATGGAGACGACTATATAATAGACAAAAATCATCGTTTTCATTCTATATGGTCCGAACCAAGACGAGGAGTTCTTAATTGTCTTCAAGAGGATCCAATCCCAGGAAGAAAAATAAAACCTGAGGCAACGGTCTGCAACTCCCTGTATATTCAGGGGATTGAGGCATACCCACTAAACAAAAATGACAAATTCCTTGGGTAACATAGAAAAAAAGGCAAGGTAAATGAACATAATGAACACAGTTTGTGTGCAAGTAATAAAAAAAACTCCTACTAGAGTGAAGATTCTTAATGAATTGGTACTAAAAGTGACGCAAGCAGGCCGAGCTCGATTAGCCAATGAAGTGGCTTCAAAACGCCATTACTATTTCTTCTTTACTCTGGAGGAACTCGCCGAGCCTCTCGACTCGTGGTAGGAGCTTCAGGCGGAAGGGGAGGGGGACACGTCCAGATAGGCCTTCATACTCTTCCAGTGATATTGGTTCCTTCGGAAGACTTTCAAACTTGAAGGACCAGAGCAGGCGGGAGATAGCGAGCCAAAGCTCACGCTCGGCAACAGGGAGGCTGGACAGATCCGCCGCCTCAAAGGGAAGGGTGTCATCTCCTTAATACCGAATGAAAAAAGGCTGTAGAGGCTTACCCTGCTCCGAAAGTCCAGTGATCGCGATCCATGACGTTGGGAACTTTTGCTGATTCTCCGCAACTGAGTGTATCCTCTAGGTACCTGTCAGGGTTGAATACATGCCTGTCGGAAGGACCAGTGAGACCTAGTTCGGGAATTACAAGAAAGACAGCATATGCATCAGGATAGCGTTCTTCGTTGTGGTGCAGAGTGTAACAATTCAAAACAACTACGGTGTCCTTAGGGATAAACATGCCCTTATACACAAAATCTTCAATTGAACAATGGGGGGTAGCCATCCAGAAGGGAGCATGTATGCGTTGGACCTGGAGGTGTTGATCGATCATCCTGACTACAGAGTAATAAGATCTCTCACCTCTTTAATTATGGCACGAATGTATGGAAGTTGTGGCTCATCTTCAGTAGTGGCCAACGATCGCGCCCAATTACGCGGTCCAGTTCCTCATGTGCCCGTGCCTGGATTTCGGGGTAGGACTAAATGGGAGCAAGGAACAACTGTATAATTCCTGACGTCTGCAATATTAGTTCATATCATCAGTAACAAAGACACTGCATCTCCCTAGAAATTCGAACAAACTGAGTGGACACCGCCAAGCGTGAACACAGCTGACAACATGCAGAGGTCCTCCCAGTCCAATTTCTCTTGCTCCCCCGTCTGAATTAGAGTCTTGACGAGGCAATCAGGAACATCTTCACCGCTATCCATTCGCGCCTGAACACGATTAATCATGCTACCGTAGACTTCGACGAGACCGTCATGAAGCTTTTGTCTTCGAGCGCGCATTTTTGTGGGTATCCATTGGAGAGGTTCCAAGAAGTCAATGGCGTTTGACCAGGGCCCTGGTCATAGATGAAATGAGCCTGAAAGAAGTTGATGTGTGAAGAAAACTCACCCGTGAGGTCCATAAATTCCATAGCCAGCTCAAGAGCCTTCTCAACAAGAGGGACAGACGTTGAGCCTGTCCGCGTCGCAAAGGAAATAATAAGCATATTGCTATTCCATCATCAATATATTCAAGGGGCAAGGGAAAGTAATATTTACTTGAGAGCAAAACGACCGCAGTAATGAGCGGGATTGACGGGAAGCAGTCCTCCTTTGGATTGCTCATACAAAGAGCGGATGAAAATATGAGCCTCATAATCCATAACGTCCAAGTATCCCTGTAGTGCCTTTGGAGTGAGCAACTGGGTAGCAATCCTGCGATGCTGCCTCCTAAAATTGTGGCGCATCGTCAATAATCTCTGTACTCGACTATAGACAAAACACTAACCATTTGTCACCGTACTCAGACGCCTTGATAGCTCTACCACGGAGGATGACTTGATTTTTCATAAAGTACCTCTTTCGAGACGAGAAGATCGAGCCATTGGTGACCAGAAGATCTCGAGCAATCTGAGGGTCGGGGATGACGACAAAGAGTTGACTACCCATCCAAACTGAGAAAAGCGGACCGTATGGTTTCTGCCAAGCATGAAGCGTACGCTCCGGATACTTTCGGAGGAAGGGATAACGGTTTGGTGGTCCGGGTGGCAGCGAGCTCCCTTCTAGTCCCGAAATAATCTTGCGGAGAAAAATTGGGCTGAAGAAGTACATAATACCCCATCCAATAAATCCAATGGTGAAGATCCCGAGCTATATATATATATAATTGCAAAGGAGTCAGTCATATTAAAGGATATGATAAGTGAGGGAAAGATTAACATAAGTAGACGACCAGTAAATGCCAGTAAGAATGCATGAGTAGGGCAGAGGTGACTTGGCTATACCAGATTGGTTAGGCAACGAGGCTGTTTACCGCTCTTTCTTTTATGTCAAATCCTACCACATCAATTATCCAAAGACGGGTACCAGGGAGCCGTACCGTGCTGCACGCAAGAGATGTGATAAACCCTTTGAGTAAATTCGGGTTTGAAGAACTTGTTTCAAATCATATGGAAAGGTCTGAATCGCGCCACAAACTCTGTTTCTTGCACATGTAGGGAGCCCCAGTTAGGAACGAGATAAGATTTGAGAAGTGAGATGAATCCAGAAAATTTAGCCGACATAGGAACCAATCGCGACAAAATTATTTTCTTATGCCAGGTTCACGAACTTGTTCCTTGAAGAAATTTCCCCCAGGTCTTAAATCATTTCTGTCACTTCTTCAATTGTTGCCGAGCCATAGCATTGTGGAATAACTTCTCTCCAAAATCCATACCTAGAGGACCAGCAAAAGCAATGGTGACGCACTTGTTTCTGTCCCAAACACCCATACAGTCCGTTCAACGGTTTGTGCCAGGTTCACACAAGTGATTCTTTCTTAGTACTGGTGTTAGCGTCAAGAATGCAGAATTAGACGTCCGAGTCGGTATTGAACGTTTATTGTTGATGTTTCAGCCAGAGTATATCAAGCGAGGAGCACGGAGAAAAAGAAAATAACGTATACGCCTCCCAGTCTCATGAACAGTGGAATGCCAAGTCACAGCGGATGCTATTATTGCACGCGTACGACTAATTCAAATAACCATCCACTGCAGCCAGTGTGACTTCGAAAATGATACGTCGGACCGGAGAGCCGGCGGTTGCAGCGGGATGAACCGGAGCTAGCGGCCCCGAGTGTATGTATAGAGCTGTCACGGAATGTTAAAAACAAAGAACAAGACTAGAGAATTGGGTATGAGGGGCGGGAGAAAGTCCCAAGGAAGTAGAGCAGTGGGTGTGGGAGCAGAACAAGAGGTACTTATACCTGTGTACCGCGCAGGCTAGCTGATATTGTGACTCGGGCAAAATTACTTGTATCTGAAAGACGAAGAGGGGCAGAGGTGGCGTTGCGACGCGTGGATGGTCGAGGAACTTGGGGTATATTGTGAATGGTTCTACATGATATTTCTCTAAGAAAAAAAGGATACACCTTATTCCAACACCCGACTTGCATACACTGGCAGAGCATTTGCATCTTCGAGTTCACGCTGATGCGCTTCTAGAGCCATAATTCGTTGTGACATCATCTCTATTTGACGCTGTATGGATAATTCGACCTCTCTTGAAGATTGTGGGAGCATGGTCTGGCTTCGGTTGCTTTCAAAAAGAAGCCTCTTCGTTGAAGGGAGATCTAGTACCTCTCAAAATTAGCGAGAGAAAAGTACAGTGCAAAAAGATAATTTATGCTCACTATAGCGAACTGCAAGTTCCGTAACTTGAGAGTTGTTGAGGAAAGGAGTCATGACAGTAGAGACTTTTTTTTTATTTTGGATTGATGATGGATTCTAGGTCGCCGCTGGACCATAACGACGACTGTAGTGATAATCAAGATGGCAACGACCATTCCAGCTATAGTGACCCCAATAATAAAGCCTGGTTCTGTAAAAGCCGAGGCCGGAACTGACACGCTGGGCTGGCTTGGAAGAGAGTTTGTATATGTGGGGACAGAAGAAGTGGGAAGGAGAAGTGGATGGTCTGAGGGCCGTATTATAGATGCTGAGAAATGAGTATTCACAGGGCCAACAGGGCCAAAGACGAAGACAGAGACCCTAGACTCAGGATTTCCTGCGATTGCGGAAGTTGGCGATGATACAGGCACAGTGGTGTAAAGAAAGCTGATGGTGGGGCGGCCTTGGTCATTGCTGCAAAGGATTGTCAGCTCGTGACAGAAAGAAGGCAAAAAATGATATGAACTATACAGGGCCTGGTCCAGTATGTATGGAGGGCAATGAAAGATGTGTTGATGACATAGGAAAGCTAATAAAAGTGGAGGAAGCAGTGATTAACGCAGGGTTGTAGTAGTAGTCGGGTTCAGTTATAGTTGTAAATGATGTCGGGGACCTGGAAGGATGTCAGCTTATTCTCGCAGGAAATACAGGAGCTGATAGACTAACATCGTTACAATGGTGAAAGGTATACTCTGAGATTGCGAGAACGTCAAAGGGTTGAACAGGACAATAAGTACAAGGACACTTTAAGTACGAATAAAGTACAGAGTGATGGTCGCAATGGCTGCGATGATCCAGATCGCTGATATGGAGATACCAATCCCTCGTCCAGACGAGTTGAATATTTTATTTTCAATCCAATGAAAATCAATCTTGTTTCAGTATCGAGAATCTCACTATCTTTATGGGTTGTTCTTGAAAGTTATTGTTCATGGCGACGAGAAGTGGGCAGGATTGATCGTGTTGGTGACGATGTACTTGCGCAGGACACAAAGGCTACAACAAGATTCAGAGGCTCGCGCGAGCAGAGAAATCTGATACGTGAGAATGACAAGCCATTCTCAGGCACTGAATCGTACCCCCAAGGCCTCAATGAGCTCCCCCAAAAATCAATATACACGCACTGGGATATCAATATCTCCGCAAGTTGCGAGTCGAAATTAAACTCGTGTCCGAGTCACCCGTTGTTATTGATGCTCATTAAGAACCAGATTGTTGCTGCTGTTATGAAAGCTCTAGGGAGGGTAAGCCGTATTGGGCTGCTAGCCCTTGATGGTGCGTGCAGCATCTGATTAATTGTGATGGACAAATGGGGGTGGGGAGGAGTCAAGGTATATGCAAGTATGTGATATACTAACCCTCTCCCACATTTTCTCCCCATAAATCTGCTGATGTGTGTCTAGGGAGAAGCCCCGGTCAACCTAGTGCATAGGAGAAGCGAGGACAAGCATCAGAGAAATTCAGAAACCAGAAGTGGGGATGAGAGGGTGGAGACGGTTAGAAAGGTAAGTTGGTTTTGGAGCCACATGACAACGAGAATATAGAGAGGGAGATGTATCATGTGACTCGACAGAGTATCCTCGAGGTTCGGATTGCCACAGAGCGTGAAAAAACCCCTTATCTATGCTTGTCGCGTGTTCGAAAGCTGTAAAATAAGCAGGTGATACTTCATGACGACTCTATGGATGCGGAGATTCAACGTGAGCGCAGGCAAATAGCTAGAGTTTCGCACAGACCCCGCAAAGGGGTCATTAAGCCCGCACGAGCGACTGTATATGTAAGACGAGTGTTCAAAACAAAAGAAGGACAAGACGAGAGGGGTAGGTGGGTGACTCGGGGAGAATTGTGGGAGAAGAGTACGGATGGGGAGACAAGGGGTATAAAAAGTCAGGGTGTACATGAGCACTGTGTCCTTGTATACCTAAAAGGCAATGAGGGGACAAAGGTATCATGGGACGTGTGTATGGTCGAAGAAGAGCCACGGTCAACAAAGTTTGAACGATTCCATACGATATTTCCCAAAGGAGCGGAAAGAGAATACACCTCATCTCTGCTCCCGTCTTGCATATTCTGGCAGAGCGTTTAGATCCTCGAGCTCATACCGATACATTTCTAGAGCCATGATACGCCGCGACATCATTTCCATCTGACGCTGTATATCCGTCTCCATTTTTCTCGATGATTGTATGAGTGTAGTCTGGCCGTCCACGTGGATATCGTTGACACTTTCAACGAGTCGGGCCTTTACTGAGGGGAGTTCTATGGTCACGAAGTAGCAAGAAAACCATAAAGGTACGAAGAGGAGTAATGTACTTACTTTCGAGTTCCCTACCACGGGAATTATCCGAAAGGAGCGGATTGGGAGTAGGAATTTGTGCGGCTCGTGCTTGACGGTGGATTCGTCGCTTTATCACGACTACCGCGATGACACAAACTAGTAATCCTCCTATGACACCGCCAATGATATAACCTAGTGATTTCATTCCAAGCTCGGCCTGAGGCGATACTGTCGACTGGGTCGGATGAGGGTCTTGTGTTGTGGAGGTTTCGATGGATAGGAGAGAGGTAGGCGATGGCGAGTTTGGGAAGATGATAGACGTTGTCTCTGTGTGTGAGATGCTGCTAGATTGGGACAGAGTCGTTTCTAACGTGCTACTGCTATGAGAGACGCTAGAAGAGGCAGAAACAGGAGGAACGTGGGTGGTTTGACTGAGGGAACCCGTTCTTGTGGACGAAGCGGTGGGATTTGAATGAGCAGTATCGAGGGCAGTGGGAGCGGCAGTTGTCGGGGTGGTAATTGCGGGGGTTGGAGAATCCTGAGAGGTGAAAATGGCTGAAAGGATCCTGGAAGGAAATCAGTTCGTTCTTGTAGTGGAAAAGTCAGACAGACTAACGAATGTTCTGAACTCGATTCCTTCTGCCTTATACTTGATGCCATCTGCTTTAAACTCGACTTCAGACTCGATCCGAAACTCTGGATATCCATACAGCAGTTAAAGTCTCTGGCAGAAGCTTCGAGGACAGCTGATGATTAGGCAAGAAGTACAAGGACACTATGAGAAATGAAATACGAAACGATGGATCGTAATGACTTGTCATGATGAAGATGGCCTGAACATGTTCTAGGATCAAGAAACTCCAGAACTAAAGATGTATATAAAACTATAGCATCACCTTCTTGCGATAAATGTAGGTCCACTCATCTTGATGCGTTGTTCGTCATGATGAAAGACGGCGAAAGTTGTTGGGGTCGATCCGGATCAGCGATGTTCGTCCACGAAACACAAAAAGTTACGGGACAGAGACGCAGTGAGATTTGAAAAGCACATGACAGCGTACTCTCCAAAGCCTCATCGGGCCTCTCGGAAAGCCAACGGCGTCGAGCCTGTCATTCCGAATGGTTTGCGAGTCTAAATACAGCTACCAGTGTGTACGTGCCATCGGTCGCAAAGTTGATCATGTTAGTGGTGAGGTCAGCGAGAGCAGAGATGCCGTATATGATGGGTGGTCAGTCTGTACTGAATCATGAGTTCTTGTAAAAGCCGTTGTTGAACGACGAGAAGATCATCTATGTATAGCGGGTCCGTGAGTGTCGCGAGACTCTGGGTCCGTTTCCGTGCCGTTGTTGAACGACGAGAAGATCATCTATGTATAGCGGGTCCGTGAGTGTCGCGAGACTCTGGGTCCGTTTCCGTATGCCCTTCGCCTGGAAATTCCAATGTTAGAGTTGGATAAATCTGGGCACTTGTCGTCATGCTAATTTTAAGCATTGTATCCGTGGAATCGTGGAACTGGCCCTCGTGACCTTGAAGTTGATGAGAGCTTCCGGAATATTGGTGCGTGTGATCTCTTTAGAGTAGGGGTTTCGGAGAAACTGATACGTTGAGCCTTGTAGGGGTGGGTAAAAGAGTTTTGGATGAGGGTATGCACTCGTCTTGGTTGAGGGAATATGCATCAACCATAGGATGTTGGGTCCCCCGAATTCTGTTCTGGTACTGGAATTCCATACTTTTATCACTCCGAGCCTTGCCTTGCCGCGCACATATATTACACAACGAGATACATCTATCTACATTATCAGATCCATCCATCCATCTATCGATAGAAGATGGTGATAAATCATGAGTGGGAGATGGTCCTCGATGTAAAATCTCCTTCGATTACACCCCCGCCACGCCAAGGACGGCCCACACAGCCTTGCCCACGACGCTCACGCCATCGTTTGGCCACTGCTTCCTGCGCTGGGCATAGTCAGAGGCGACATCGGAGGGTATAATTCCGCTCTGGGCGCGGATGGAGATGAGGTGTGAGACGATGGGCTCGGTGAATTCGGGGTGGAATTGGAGAGAGAGGATGTGGATTTGTGAGGGGGGAGAAGAGGGAGAAGCGGTCGGGAAAAAGCGGACAAAGCCTTGGATTGGGGATGTTGGTGTAGAGGCGAGGAGGTGGAGATTGGACGAGGGAAGAACGGGGACGTGGTCACGGTGCATTTGTTGGATTGTCTGTGGTGTGTTAGTGAGGATGGTGAGTGGGGACAAAGGGAGGGACAGACGAGGGAGTGGACGGCAAAGAGGGATTTGCCGAGAGGTGTGAGGTGGAGAGGGGTTGGACCGACTTCCCAGGCTGTGTTGCGCACGCAGGAGCCGCCGAGGGCGCGCGCGATGATTTGGTGGCCGAAGCAGATGCCTTTTTGGGGGGGAGGGTTGGGTGGCGCGTGGGGGATTACACGGAAAGAGAGGGACGCACCGATGAGCTTGAGTGTGGGATGGGCGTCGATGATGCGCGCTGTGAATGCGACGAGGGTGTTGATCCATTCAATGTCGTCGTACGCATTTGATGCTGCGGGGTTGTGTGAGCGACGATTAAAAGGCCATTGAGATCGCACCTGAGCCGGTGTACATGACCGCGTCGTACGTCGCGAGCTCGTCGTCGGTCGGGTAGTGCATCTTGTGGACGACGTCGTACGGGACGAGCTCAAAGTCGTGTTGTTGGTGTGGGGCGAGGGAGGCGCGGAGAAAGGCGGTGAAGACGGCGGTGTAGTCGCCGTGGGTGGCCTGGAGGTGGTCGGGGAGGGCGCCGGCAATGAGGAGGGCTATTCTGGACGGCATGGTGGAAGGCCGGCAAGCATCGCGGGCAGATGTCGGGCCGTGGAGAGAGCGGTGGTTGCCGGGCGGGGTCGGGCGGGGTTTTCTCGAGGGAGTCTTTTGCGATTTCCCTCGGTCGCATGGCCGTTGCCCGAAATAGACATCCATTGATTGGCCGTTGCGGAGTTTCAATCGGCCTACACACCACGCATGGACTTGTCCAAAGAAATCTAATTTCTACGTGTTCCAACTCTCGTTCACAACACTCATGGACGACCCAGACAATCCCGCCCCTCTCCACTCTGATCCCCGCTTCCTCGTCGCCACAACCCTCGCCACTCTCCTCCTCGCTGGTTCCGCCTTCATCTGTCGCACCGGTTCTCGAGGCATCTGGTCAGCCTACAACGCCAACCATCAGCCACAGCCACTTGGTGGGCCTTTGCTTCTGCTCCATGGCACAGCGAAAAGAAACACTCACTGCCCATATCTAGGTTCCGAGTCTGCGGGCAGCTCCAAGACCATTGCCACTCCGGGCTCGGCCATCTCACTCCGTCATGGACACGACTACGACCCTGAGGCAAAGGATGCAAAGGCATCTCGGTCAAAGGAGCGCAGGAGGAGGGGAAAGGTTCCTCTCAAGGATCTCTTGAAGAATCCAAAGAAGAGCAAGTTGCTGCAGCCTGGGAAACCGACGAGGAGTGTCGAGCCGCTGGAAGAAGGTCGTCTACCGAAAATAGACGAGGTCATGCACGATCATGGACAACCGACAGCGGGTCCGTCGAGCCATGAAAACGAAAATTCACCCGATCACGAATTCGAGACACCCTCCTCTTCAAATTCCCACCTACCGTCTTCTCCTCTTCCCAACACTCACAACCCCTCATCCTCAGCCTCCTCTTCCACTTCCACATACCCATCGTCCGCTTCTGCTTCCGAATCCGCCACATCTCCGAACACCTCTCCGATGTTATCCCAGTCTCTGATTGACAGGACGCAGGAGACGGCGGCGGCGTCCGCACCATCCACTCCCGCTCCTTCTATTCCCAAGAGCAAAAACAAAAGTAAAAGTAAACCAGGACAGGTGGGAGCAGCCGACCCGTGGGACTGGGACGGTGCGGGACCGAGCAGTCCGGGCGCTTCGGGTGCTGATTCGCGTGATCCCACTGCGACGCCACAGCGTCACAAAAGTCCAAATCAGAATCAGAATCAGAGGGGTACTCCGCGCGATGCGGGGACGGGAACGAGCACGAGTAGGGAGTGGGGATCGAATGCGATGTCGTTGCCCAAGTTGGAAGAGGGGGAGGAAGAAGATGCGCAGGGTCAGGTGTCGATGGGGACGTTGAATGCTCAGGGCACTAGCACCGCTCCCGTCATAACCACCACCACCAGCCCCTCAAACGCCGCCTCTTCCAACACTACCACCACCAACCCGCCCCGACGTGCTCCGACCCCGCGCGACCGACGTCCGCCGACGCCATTGTCCTCCCTTTCCGTGTCGTCGGGGAGCCGGAGCGGCTCGCCGCCCCCGCAAACGCAGCTCGCGAGTATGCGCGGCGCGCTTGAGGCGGCGAGGATGAGGGAGGAGAGGCTGGGAAAGGAGGTGGAGGCGTTGAGGTGGGAGGGGGGTAGGGCGAGGAGGAGGGAGGGGGAGGTGAGTGTTTTTTTTTTTGGGAGGGCCTCTCCTTCTGTGTGGTGGAGGACGCTTTTTTTTGAGTTTTCTTTTTCTCGTCGTTGGAGTGGAAAAATGTTTGCTGACGCGTTTTTTTTTTGTTTATCTCTTGTAGCTTCAAGCGCAGATACATCACCTGATGAACCAGCTTCAAGTCTATGCCGCAATGTTGTCTGGACAAGTTTCCCCTCACCCCCTATCCCATCCACACCAGCACCAACACCCACATCCCCACCAACACCAACACATCCCAGCCCCACCCAGCACAAACGGGACAAACGGCGTCCCTCCCTCACCCTCAATAAACGTAAACGGCTACGCCACCGCATTCTCACCTCCATCATCGAACCCACATTCTCCGCCTCCGCCCCATCCGCATCCGCATTTGCATATCCCCTCTGTTCAGGCACAGATGCTTCTTAATACGATTGTGCCGTCGCCGACGATGGGGTTCCATGGTCATACGCATAGTCCGCATGCGTCGTCTTTTTATGGTGCGATGGTGGCGGGTGGTGGTGGTGTGTACCCGGGTTCGCCGATGCAGGCGTCGCCGTGGTCGATGTTTTCGCCGGTTGCTGGGGTTGGAGGAGGGCCAGGAGGAGTGGGAGGGGGAGGGCCAGTGGTTGGGACGGGTGAAGGGAGCGGGAGTGGGGGAGAGGAGACGGAGAGTGTGGGGTCCGAGTCGCCTGATCTTGATGGGGAGGGTGCGGGTGCGGGCGGTGCGGAGAGGGAGAGAGGGCGGAGGAGGACTAGGACGGCGGGTGGACGGCTGGGAGGGTGGGAGTTGGAAGAGGGCGATGGGTGGGTTGGGAATGAGGAGAGGAGTGGGCTGGAGATGGAGGGGAAGGAGAGGATCGAGGATCGAGAGGGAGAGGATGAGGAAGGGTTGAATGAGGTGCTTGCTGATGCGATTTTGAAGAGGCCTGGGAGTATTAGGGGGTTGTCGAGGTTGGGAAAGGTGAAGGGTGGTGCAGAGAAAGAGAAAGAGAAAGAGAGGGAGAGTCCATTGGAAGAGTTTAGGTTCCCCTCGATATCGGATTTTGGGAATGTGGTTAGGGTCCCGGTGTCAATGTCGATGTCGATCCCGGAGGTTTTTCAGCCACTGTATGAGGCAAGGACGGAGATGGATGTGGAGCAGGAGCAGGCGCAGACGGAGCAGGAGCGGGTAGAACCGGAGCAGGAGGTCGTATTAGAGGATGAGGATGTCGCGAAGACTGAGGGTGTGAGTGTGGATGTGGTCGTGGATTTGGAGATTGTGGAGGAGGAGGAAGGGAAAGAGGATTTAACGCCGCCGCCACTACCAACAACACAGCCGACGATGACTAAGACGGCGGCGGCGAAACAGTCGGAAGATTCAGATGCGGCTGTCGACTCGGATAAAGGTCAGCGGGAAGTTGTACAGAGCTGATAACACCCCTGCATGGTTCTGTTCTTGATGTTCAACTCTGGTTTGGATTCATTCTTTCTTCATACATATACATTTCCTCGGTTTGCAGATCTCAGCTCTGTCTCTATTCTTTATCCCTTATTTCATTCGTCATTTGTCATTTTTCCTCTCACCATCACCATCACCATCACCATCACCCATATCTGTGTGTTTTGTCCGGCTCGGTTCATGTGTTCATGTTCTCACTCGTTTCTTTGTTCTTCTTCAATTGCACATAAGACCTCACTCACTCTCCTTCTCTGAATCATTGGTCTCCTCACACTTCTGCCCCCAATACAATATGTATTCGATTCACCATCCGTCTCCATCTCCGATTTCCCCCCCCATTACCCCTTCTGCCCTTATACCCCCCACACCCCCTCACTTGATTCAGATTCAATTCACTTCAGATCTATTACGTCTTTGAAGTTTATACTGACAAGTAACTTTTCCCAAATAATGCATAAATTCGTCAAAAGCCAGTTATTTCTGAATTTGAGGAAGTGTTTATGCGCATAGGCCGAGGAACCTATGACGATTTTCGTTTACGGTACCGGTGGATCAAATGATTGACATTTTGTGTCAAGGTTGACGTTGATGTAAATTTGACGTTATCCCCGGCATCATCGACTCGGATGAGGCTTTAACGTTTTTTGAGCTGGTCGGCGCCTTGGTTGCTCGGTATAGAGTTCTAGTGGTTCCTGAGAGTTTGATTTTTGTGGAGGTTGATCTGTTAGAGCATAATTGATTTGGTATGGGTACGATATATACTATGTAATGGATAAAAGTAAGCATATGTCAGTTAGTGTGATCCAAGCACGTCAGGTTGACATATGTAGAAGGTAGGCAAGAAGTAGGGTACATTATCTTGTAATACTACACGTTTATACAAGAACCTCAGTTAGGGCTGAGCAAGAGATGAGTCAGATATAATCAAATGATACAACCAGAAAGCAACTCGAGTTAGGCATCCCACACCTTCCGTTAACGTTACGAAAGGTATTTTAATTTTTGAGGTATCCAGGAATATCTTCGTTAGTCACTGTCCATTTCGGCGTCCATTTCGGTATCCCAAGCTTTCGATTCATCGATCCAGGTCTTGAGCTTCTGTTGGAATTCCTCCATGTTTTTTTTGTAACTCGAGAGTCTTCTCCGACTCGATGATGAAGCTGTCTTGCCACAGCAAAGACATGTCATCGTACACCTCGAGTATCAGAAATTAGTACGCAAGTGCTTGAGATGACGCGTAGCCTGATAAAGTTGTCGTACCTTGTCTGCAAATCGTTCCAAGTCTTTTTTGACGACTTCTCCAACCGAGTCTGCCGTATTGGACAAAGTTTTCAGGATATAATCATGAAGGTCTTCGAACATAGTCTCGCGTTTTCCAATGACGAACTTAACGAAATATTCCTAGGAAGGGGTTAAGCATTCCTGGGAGGAAAAGGACAATACTCTCATACCTTCTGAAACGCCACGCTACCTTTTCCTTCGTACTCTAAAGCTTTCTCGTAACCCTCTTCAAGTTGTTCCTTTATGTGAGGTGTGATGGAACCGGATATATGCCTCTGGTTCTTGTCGATCTGCAAGGTGACCTTTTGGTGAAGGGCGCGTAAAGTCGAAGTGGTCTCTTCAAGCACCAAGGCAATCCGATCCGTAACGGTCTTTTTGAACGAAGTTGAATTACATGCATTCCGAATCTCGCTAAGCAAATCCTCTGTGACACTCTCTAGCGTCTTGCTCGTCTCGGGAAACACGTCCTGGTCAAGCGTAAATCGCCAGGGGAGCACAATCGCCGAGATAAAAGGCGCCGTAAACTCGCGATTGATATCGAAGTCCTCGTAAACACCGTCCCGTCGAAAAGCTGAGACAAAAAAAAATTGTGAGAGGAGAATCACTTGCCGAAGACTTTGACATACCCGCGCGAAGACGCTGCCAACTAAGGTTTTGAACGATTTTCTGAACATTTTCAGGTACCTCCTTGGAAGCCTAGAATCAAGAATCATGTTATTGGACATTGGCCTTAACAGCAAAGACACCAACCACGGAGGCAGCATCGGCACACGAAGTTGCTATTCCTGAATCAAAGTGATGTTTAAATCTTTCTACCATTGCCGTCGTTTCCTCCCCATATTTCTGTATGAAATTATGCGTAAGACAGCACTCCATGATAGGTAAAACACTGACCTCCAGCAGCCTTGCTTTCAGAGTGAAACGTCCCCATTCAGCTTCAAGTCTCTTGCGATCCGTTTCATCCCTTTCCACGGCTTGCAATACCTGAAGCATCGAACGTACACTTCTTTCCAAGGTGCTCAAGGCGCGCCCCACGAAAAGTCTAAGAGAACGATTTGGCAAAGTACGACAATGTTCTTGGAGGTTCGGTATCTGAGTGTCGACAGCATCTATAAAACTTGTCACATCTCCCGATGTCTTTTCTGTTCCGTCCAGGCTATCAGTACCGTTCTATTCATCGTGTCAACAGGTAACCTCACTCTTCAGGACTTGATAATCTCGCGCAGAAACAGTAAAGACAGGGAAATCTGAGCAATAATTCAGAGATTGCCGAGTCAGTGATCTAATGAAAACGTTGAACCTATTCCCTCAACGCCTGAGTTCAAAAGGATCTACGTCAACGACTCCGACAAGGTACAAACAAGAAGCTCACCACACTCTCCCAACTCTTCTTCAAAGGAACGGATCAAACTTTCCTTTGTTTCCTAGTGGAAATCTGTGAAACAGGATACCTTAATATTATATACAAGATTACCTGAGACCTGTAATGGGAGCAAAATGTTCTGAGAGCGAAATTGGACTTGCGTAGCTCTGATTCACAAAGCTTCTTCCGGTCGCGCTTGTTCGTTAGCTCTTCAAAAACTTTTGTTTCTTCGCCGTCATAGTTGGCAGATATATGGCTGTTATCGTACCTATGCTCCGGAGTCAGCGTTGGCTCTTGGAGTGCTCTACAGCGCTCCATCTCACTTCGATCGCTTAGCAGGTCTGGGATTTTTTGCGCTGTCTACGGCGTGCTTTCTCACAGAAACAGCTCGATTGCTGGTCTTTGCTATAGGTATCATAGATATGTTGTCATGATCTAGGATCCCAGTCAACCCGACTTGATCAGAAAAAACTTCTAAATGCTATATTCGTACCTTTGACCACTTCGAAAGTGTTTTCTTCATCAGCCGTTGCGGTATTAAAGCGCTCCTGCCATTGCTCATTCTCTTCCTTGAGTTGAATATACTTTTCATTGCGATCCAGATCATAATTCGTTTCAATCTCGGCGACCTGAACATCGTCACATTTCGTAACTGAAGAATGACACCTTTCAATGGCTAGAGATAAAAAGATAGGTATCCGTTTCTTACTGATGAATGTCAAGCTGGACTGTTTCAAACTGCCAGAGCTTGAATTAAGATGCGGCTAAGAATGAGGAAAACAGGACCTACACCCCGTCTTTAGAAGTAGCCATCATGATTGAATGCGTATCAAGGAACAGCGAGGGACCACCTACCCACTAACGTGGATAATGCCATGTCGTTAATTGTCTGCCGACCATAGATGAGGAGTTACGTACTTAAGAATTGTTCCCTTGACATACCGAACAAATCTTGACAGGCTATGTGTCAACTTTTGTAAAACGGAAGACAACATGAACACAGACCTTGAGTGATTTTCGAATCCACGGCCCGCGTGACAGGAATCACAATAAAGAAATGGTTGACGGTTTTACGATACCCCTCGGCTACAGCTGATCTCGCTTTGTTATTGTCGCCAAATCCGGGAAGATCGACCAAAGTAATGCCTATAGACAAAACCGCAGAATGAACACGAATGTTTACCTTCTTGATGAGAGGCCAGGGGCCTTTGTCGCCTATCCATGGCCGAAGTGACGACGACAGGTCCTTTGCCTTGGTACAAACGATCTCTTTTGTTGTACCAATGCACTCCGCCAGAAATGGCCCTGAGATCATGAGCTAGAGTTTCCAGTCGAGCACCGTTCGGCTTACACTTCCTACTATCCAACAACGAATCGATACTGTCGGAGTTGTGAACCAATTCCATATAGTTCAAGAACGTGAATGGCTTTTCCGGAGTGTTATAGACAGCAACCAGCTGTTTGAGGAGTAAATGAAATGGGGACAATGTAGCCAAATGTACTCACCGTCTGCCATGACTTCTTGACACGGTCGGAAACCCTTGTGACAGAGGGCGGATTCTTCATTTTCTTGGTTTTTTCCTTTCGTTCCAGAATGTCATCCCTAATGTCGCCCTTCAAAATACCCAATTCTCGCATCCATTCTTCTCGTGTCACAAAGTGGATATCAGCGCGATAGTCGTTCTCGTCATTGTACGAGATTTCGGTGATGACAGATGTACAAGCTATAAAGGAGGCTGAATACTTGCACCATCGATGAATCTCTACATTTACCTCTGCTTGAACTTGTTGGGACAATTTCATCTGCTCTCTCCTTAAGTCCTCTACAGTAGTGAATTAATATACTAGATAATCTAACCTTCAAGTATCGCATTGATGACTGTTGACTTCCCAGATCCCGTTGCTACAAACATTATTTTCGTCTACAGAATATCAAATAGATGGTGCATACCGCCCACAAATGCAATTGAATGCGATGGGTGGGTTCTAAATTCCTCCAGGGATCGAGAAGAGGATCGAGAAGAATTGACTGGTAGGTCCTCACTGTTCCTCATTGACGCATCCAGGTCCTTTCTGAGCGTTTCGTGTCGGTTAAGCCAGACAGATAGATGTCCAAGTGCTCCGTCGAGGGTATAACCCCCATCATCCATGTTTTCATCGAGGGAGCCTTCCTCATCTTCGTCTGGGGTATCTTCACTGTTTACATCGGAAGAGTCTTCCTTGCTCTCTTTGAGGAAGTCCTCCTTTCCACTCTCAGCCTCGGAGTCTTCTATTTTTTCTTGGTTATCCGGGGACCGTCCAACTGGGAGGTATCTCTCAGTCCTATTCCGGTGCCTCTTCATATACTAGAGCAACTCGGGTAGAAAGGAGATAAAAGTAAACCCAGACAAGAATGTGTTGCACTGACCTCTACGGGGTCCACTTTTCAAATTGTAACGCGTAACTACTTACACGTGCTTGTGTGTCACGCTATCTCGCGTCGTCAATACTGTACTATCACGTACATCGGGTTTCAAAATGCCCTAGTGTTTCAAATGCAATTTTTTAAGAGATCGTGGTCACAATGCCCCTGATCCCTGTGAGACTACAAATGCTATATACTATTTAAACTTGAATCCTGAGAGGATCAGTGAAATTCTGCCAGGACTGGTCTGCGATAAGGTGAATATGTGTCAGTACGCTTGACCTCGATCAGATTTCAAAGTCCGTGTGGTCACGATGCATCGTAGTAGTGTATGCAACCTCAAAGAGTATCTGCCCACCTTGCTCTGAGTCTCAAATGCAGCCAGATCACTCCTGAGGTTGAAAAGCTCATCCAGGAAGCATGTACACTGCTTCATGCCCAAGGAAAGCCCAACATCTCTGATATCATTGGAGATATCAAGCACCGCACTTGTATGGCTCTTCCTTATCATACTCTGCATAACCACTTTTATGGCAAACATGCTCCAAGTCTTGGGATAGAGAATTGCAAGCTTGATGCAGTCATGAACAATGAGCATTGTTGTACATGTTGAAATCAGCACTGAGCGGTGATATAATTGGCAGCATGAGTGTAACAGTAGTCCACCAAATATGGAAGAGTACCATCACATGCTCAGAGTCTTGTGGTAAGAACTGTTTTAAGTCCCTCAATTGTGCAAGACTACTCTACTGTATAATCAGGTCAGGCTTTTATACTATGGGCAGTCTCGGGATCAATAGGGTAAGTATCATATGTTTTCTGTAACTTGGCTGATGGGAGACTCTAGGTCATGTTCGGCTACATACACCCTCCAAGCTGGATAGTATTGTAGGTTGAATTAGATGGCTTTCCAAGTAAAGCAGTGAGTAGGAAAATTGGATATTATAGCAAGACATTGATGACTGATTTGGGATGGGTTGAGGCCTACTTAGATTCAGCTGCTGAAGGCTTCAGGGAGTCAGGGTAATCCATGAGTTCCTGCTCCTCAGGCTCACCCTCCACATTGCCCACCATGCCTGCCTCTACTGGCAAAGATATAGTAGCTGGGTCTACCTCCATCTTGTTATTCTCATCAATAGCATGGGCCTTGCCCTTACCCTTGGGGTCAGATTCTCAGATGACTAGCCTGCGAGATGTCACGGCTTTGGATTGGAATGCAGCCTGGCCTGTAGATGTAGAGCTGGATGGATGGGAGGAACCTCTGGCTGAGGAAGAAGAGGGTCCATTATTGGCATGGTTGATCGATTGAGTGGAAGGAGCAGATGAGGTGCTGGGGACAGGCTGAGTAATAGGGTCCAGACGAGGATGCTTCTGAGGTAAGCTGGAAGGGTAAAAAGCTGGACTCAAGTTCTCATTGTGATGATGTGCATGGAATTGTTTAGTGCGTTGGACCTGCTGCCCAAAGGGAGCTCGCCAGGTATGTACAGCATCCTTGATGGTCTGTTTATCAACATTGTCCTGCTTTGTGATAAAGCCAAAGGTCACAAGGAGTTCGAGACAAGAATCGGTGAAGGCAGTGGGGAAGAATCCCTTGGAAAATAGTTTGTTAACCTTGCTCCATTGCTGGGTCTTGTTGTTATGACTTGCTAACTGATAAGCACACTCCATTTCAGGGTTAGCAAGGTCAAGGATGTTGGCAAACATATGGTATCCCAAGAGGCAGGGGATACGAGGACGTTCTCGAGTTGTCTGAACCTCAATGTCAAATTCAAGGTAAAGCTGAAGCTGGAGTGGGTGGAGTGTATGAGTGTTGTTTAGTGCGATTGGCCCATTCAGTGGCCCCATCTGACTGAGGGTGGTATGCTGAAGACATGCGTAACTGAGTTCTGATTAGATCATGTAAATGCTTCCAAAAGGAGCTTATAAAATAAGTGTCTCGGTCACTAACTATGGCTCTGGGAAGCCCATGATGTTTGTAGACCTCAGCAAAGACAAGTTCTGCCACCTGTCTGGGCCCTACAAAGTCAATTCCTATTACCTCCCATGGATAGGTGGGGACCAATAATGGATTTAGCAGTCCATATGGCTTATGATTTGAGGGCTTGTTTTGTTTGCATATAGAACAAGTATCGCAGCATTCCTGCACATCATGAGCCATGGTCTTCCACCAGACCTGATCACGGAGGTAAAGTAGGGTTTTTTGTGAGCCCAGATGCGCTAATAATGAGTGAGCCTCAGATATCACTATTTCTCTAACATTGCAGCCACATATAATGATGGCTGGTAGGCACAGCAATTTCCTTCCATCCATATCAAGGTATACAACTTTATCCTTGGTAACCTCATAATTTTTGAAGGCTTTTGGATTTTCTAGGATTTTCATGAACATAGTGTCCTTGTAGAATTGTTCTTTAACTGATGCTAGTAGGTCGATGGGGTCTTGTCTTCCTTGCAGGATTTCTTCCAACGTAAGTGGAGTAGCGGCATATTCATTCTGAAGCTGTTGTGCATGTTCTGCTAGGTTGTTGTCTTGCATATGCTCATTCAAGTTTGTAGTAGTTACATTGGTGGTCTCAGTCTCAGAAGTGCCCACATTAGGTAACATGCACTTTTTCTGTGCTGGCAGTCTGATCATGAGTTTTCTACCCTTTTCTTTGTTGTTTTGACTGGTGAGGGAGCTGGGCCTAGTGTCCTGGCTCCCTTCTCCCCCCTCATTTTGTTCCTGAGGGTCTCAAAGGATGAAATGTGGTGCAGCCCTGGCAGCAAACTCTTTGGACGTTTCTGGCTGATCTGTCTCAGCTGGTTCCACTACCTTTTTATGGTAAGCTCTTTTTTGCTTTGTGAAGTCCTTAACTTCACTCACCTTTCCATTTATCACCTCCTCAGACCTTGAAAGTTCAGGGATTAATGTGCTCTTACCCTCCACTCCCACTAGAACTGGCATGGAAATGAGGTGCCTGCCCAAATCATCATTATCTACCACATCATGGTACATGTATTCACTTTGGGATTGTACTGTTCCTGGCTGATCATTTGAGTAGAGTCTGGAAAGAGCATCTGAGAGTATGTTCTCGGATCCTGGCACATAGACAATTGTGAAGTCAAACTCAGCAATTTTCTCGATCCATCTGGCTTGTCTTCCTGAGAGGTTCTTCTGGTCAATCAGGTGAATTAAGCCTTTATGGTCTGTGAACTATTTGAACCTGACACCTTGCAAGATATCTCAATGGCGTATCATAGTCTCAACACCAGCTAGCATCTCTATCTCATGCATGGGATAGTTCTGCTGTGCTAAGTTGAGTTTTGCCAAAAAAAATGCTGCAATTTTAGCTGTTCTCCAATCTTCACCTTGGCTGACCACCCCCACTATACTTGTTACACACCCATCTGTAACCATATTCACAGAAGGTGCCTCGGGGCCATACCTCAGTGGCTTCCAGTGATGGTCCTTGCACAGGGATGCTAGATGTTTAATGTCCTCAAAAGCCCTTTAGTGAGTGAATTCCCAATGAAAAGGAACTGTGTCCCCAGTCAATGAGTGTAGTATTCCCATAAAGACCCTAACACAATCAATGTCATCAGCAAGAAAACCTGCCACTCCTAAGAAACCCCTTAATAAGTCCTGGTTAGTAGGAGTTTTCCATTGGACCAAGGCATCAACTTTATTGGGGTCCATTCGGATCCCCTCGTCATCCACAATCTACCCAAGTATCTTCATTTCCCAACACAAAAACCAGAGCTTTGCTTTGCTAAGGTAAAGTTTTTCTCATTTTATGCTCCTCAAGAATGTTTGAATAAATTACAATGTCATCTAGGTACACATCCATGAACTGTCCCAGGAACACCGCAAAAAGATAGTTCATTAAGGCCTGGTAGGTTGCTGGTGCATTGCAGTCTCCCTGCTGTATGACATGGCTGACCAT
>JABAKA010000026.1:0-70210 GCA_018857285.1 Termitomyces sp. Mi166#008
GAGTTTGGCTTTTGTCATGTAGTTTGCGCGTTTTCCCATAGTGATACATATAGCCAAAGTCAAGAATAGAGCAAAAATCAAAGAACATGAGCTGTTTTTGATAAGATGCCGGGCTGAGTTTGAAATTTTGTCACGCAAATTCCTCCCTCTGCCACTCCCATGCATATTATATGCCCAAATCATGGTAGATCGATGCATATTATGCCTTTATACTTCTGTGTTTGATTTGAAGAATAATAGACTTGAGGTCGTTTAACTAGACAGAGATGAAACAAGATGGAATGGAAAATTGCGATCATCTTCATGACTTTGATTTTTGTTACATTTTTTCGGTCTCACATATAGGAAATCTGAATTAAGGAATCAAGGGAGCATATGTATAGCATTGCTGAAAATAATTGCCAGAAGCAATGGAGGAGGAATGCAATAACTAGGAGTCATTTACCGCAGCCATTTCATATCTAGGTCACGTTTCATATCTGGTCCATCGACAGTAACAACGGAACGACGAGGAGTAGCATCGGTGGGCATCGGAGATTCGACCGTGATCCGTATGACGTCTTCGGTGAAATCTTCTGAAGATGTAATCCTTCTCTATCTCGAGTCCTTACAATTGGCAGAACTGGGGACAATGCAAGGTACCGTCCGGCGCAAAGACAAGCGATGATGAATCAATGTATAGGCACCATCGCGCACGGTTTGGCTATGTTACGACAAGCAAAGTGTTTCGTTTCTTTAGCCAACATATGGGTCCTAACCTTCCAGTTTAGAACTTGTTCATTACAGAAGCAACGAATCCAAGCCAAGAAGTCGAACAATCCACATATGGTATGTGTCTGTGTCTGCTCATTGGAGCCAAGAAAACAGGATGCCAAGATGGGTTCATAGAGTTGACGAAAAAAGACCACAATATGTCCGAGTCGCCGCGGGTCGCTATTGGGATAATATTTGCGATCTCCAAAGTCTGGGGCGGTTTGTTTACCTTCTTCTGAGTCTCGGAGGATAGAAAAGTTTCTTGAGATTGAATTCCCAAAGATGTGCCCAAAAACCTCGTTAACGGTTCGGTCCGGTTGCGACTGCTTATGTAATCATCGACACCCTACCCTGTAGTTGCACTGCTTTTCGATCGCGTACACCAACTTCCAAGTCCGCGCCACTCCAGATGTTATTGCCAAACTGGTCGTCACAATGTGCTTGCGCTCTCGTCGTGCTCTCGTCCATCGCTGGGCTTCCGTTTGATTTCTCTCGCCAAGAGAATATCCGGGATACGGGATAGTGCGCTGCGCAACACCTCCGTCTGCTCTCTGCGGCCTACCTATAAATATGAGTGGGTAAATCACGATTCTCAGGCGGCTTAATTGGGTCTATGTCGTGACCCTAGAATGGTAATTGGACGCTTGGTATTAGCACAAAGTTAAGCAACCCTCTTCACTTTCTTCCCCCATCTTCCGCCAACATGATCGTGAAAACACTCTTCTGCCTTCTCTTCGCCAGCCTCGTGACTACCTCCGTCAATGCCATGATCTCCTTGCCCGTCCTTGCGACGGTCTTGTCCCTTGGCCCCGTCGCCGTAAATGGAGTCACAATTCCCTTCACCTCCATGCTCTTCGAGAAGTCCTCCGACAGTATGCCGCTTCCCACTTTCGTCGCCGCTTCGGAAGTAACCACCCTCGTCGCGACGGACTTGTCCAGTCCTGGTCTCTCTCTGCGATCTGACTCCGCAGCCACAGAGCAGACCAACGCGACGAACGTGGGCAGCCAACATGTCCACTCTATGGAGGAGGACGATGACGATGACATAAGTAAGAATGGCTCGATCTCACGTACCACTATTATCTCGGTCGTTGCCTGCATAGGCGAGTCATAGTACCCTTGATCGCCGGTCATCATCCAGTCTCACTATCATTGTAGTTCTGTTCTTTACGTTGCTCCTTGCTATTTACCTCTGGCGTCGCTGTTACCTACCAAGGCCTGATTCTCACCACGCCATCGACCCACCTGATGGATACCCCATGACGCAGATCAGGTCTACAACTTCTACAGCGCCTCTCATGCCAACCGTGCCGGCTGCGGTTCTCATCGCACACCGCTCGCCTACCTATTGATGGTGCGTCGTGCAATTTTTTTTTTCGAGATTTACTTCTCAACTAACATCACCACAGTGTTACTTAAACTTAACGCTCCCGATTCATTTCGCTTCTGCATCTCTTTTACTACGCTATCATTGCCCTGTTTGTGTTGTCTGTGATGCCCTTAATTACCCTTTCTTTGCATCTGTTCTCCATCTCTTCCGTACTGATACCTTTGTTCCCCCACACGCCCCGTCCTCACATCTGTGTTCTCCTCTTCCATATGTACTTAGAATATATAGGATCTGGGATAAATCTGTGATATCCTTGATAAACTCTGGGAGCTTGCTCTCCTCACATCTAGATCTGTCCCCCACCATTTACAATTATGAATGCATAGCTTTGGTTACTACATAATGATTATCTCATTGTACTTGAATCTATTCATTACTCGGTAGTGCTATTTATAATTCGTAGTATCTTCTTTGTGGGCAGTGCGATCCTTGTGACGAAACATAGACGATTTTGGCGAGGCTATGCATAGCCTTGTTTATTGCTGTCATCGACACTCCGGTGCCGACGCTAGCCCACTCTTCTGACCTTTTGATTATTATGCTTATTTTTCTGTCTGTCTAGCTGCCCTGTCTTGAGGGCAATCAGAGTCATATAAGGCATTATACGATGCTGCGCTTAACCTCTATCGAGTCGGAATTAAGCGTTCGGCATGGACACAAGACCATTCGGCCAGTAAAGTAGAAGTTACTTTGCTCATGTTTTGAAAGATGTTGCCAGGCCCAAGATGTTTCAGCTTTGGCAAAGAGCACTTGGATCATGCAGAAATCATACCGCTACATAATGGCTGGTCTACAGTAGTGCTTGGCCTGGTCATGAGTTCGACCCATGAATAATGATCCATTCAAGATGGAGGTAGTCCAGCATCTTATTTATCGTTTTAACTTTTCGAAGAATTGACGTGATCCATTTGGGAGCTGTCTGCGGAAAGTATGGCCACGGTCGATCTTCTAAAAAGAGGTGATCCTTTCCCTCTACTTAGTTACCTTTTCCAAGCTCAACATAATACACGGTTCCGCGAAACGCACGGATCGAGGCCCAGTAGCACCATACGTGAGGCGGGCAAGGTGTTCCGATTCTTTCTTGACCGGCATCCTGAAGTCTGGACCCCCTGGCTTCCATGTTGTGTATGTAAAAGAGCCTGAGAATCGAGGTCAAGTCATTTCAGGGAATGGAGATAAGCAACGAGGCAGCCGACATGACACACGTCCACTAGTAATGTCAAGCCAAACGAGGATATCGACAATTGTAGTCAATTTACCATCGACCATTGAAATTTGATGGGAGTGCATAGCAAAGTGAATCGTCGTCGCCGTCGCCATGATTGCGAGGTCAAGCCAAACGAGGATATCGACGGTCGTAGTCAATTTACCATCAACCATCGAAAATTGATGGGAGTGCATAGGCCGCTCGTCGTCGCCGTCGCCATGATTGCGAGCTGAGTGTTTGCAATCCCTGAAGTCTGTAAATAGTTTGCCAGCCTTCTTAGATCTTGAAGAATTATCAAAGTTTCTTGGATTTCAGTTTGAGTATCTCATAAGTACTTATTCGGTTGTGGACGAAGATGACTTTGATGACCTTATGGAGATCTCTTGTCACGGGCGCTTTGATTTTGTGACACATGAGTGTGACTACTCACGCCTGAAATCTTGAGCACCATGGTCAACACCGCCTTTGCCTCGATCTGGATTTTTTTTCACTGGTTATCGATTGGTGCCATGTCCTTGTTTCGCTTTGATTGTCAACTCCGAAATGGCTAAGACTTCTGTACTGCGCATCAAGTATTCCATACCGAGTAGTATGCGCTACTTGCCAGCTTGAATTCTCGCTCGGCGTGGTGTAAGTACGATGACAATCCTTGGGTATCTAATATTGGAACCGGACATAGATTCTTTTGGATAACGCTTCGAAAGACCCAGATTGCAATAGTAATTAGTATAAAACCAAACAATTCCCCTGCTTTCAATGCCCTTCACTGACACCATGAATCTGATACGCTTCCTCTTATTCGACATCCTCTTCTTGGCCTTCTGCATTGATGCCAAAGCTTCCGCCGCCCCCGTCCTGGTTGCCGCGCTGACCGTTTTCCCCTTCGTCGTCAAGGCCATCCCTACCCCTCTCACCACGTTGGTCATTCTCAACAACCCCTACGTCGACAAAGTGCCCCTGGCCATTTCCGCATCAGAGAAAGTAACAACGACGTTCATGGTGGACTGGGCCGGCCCCAGCCTCTCCAAGCGATCCGACTTTGCAGGCACAGAGCAAACGGACGCTGCGGCGTCAGACACGGAAAATCAACGTATCTACTCGACGGAGGACAATAATGCAACTAACGACGGGTCGATTACGGGCCGCACTATCGCAGCAGTTGTAGTCTGCACAAGTGAGCTAACACCTGACCTGTGACCTCTCATCATCGTTATAACTATCCCTGAAGTTTTGTTCTTCGCAACGCTCCTCTCTATCTATCTGTGGCGTCATTACTACCCCCCACGGATCGGTCGACGCCGAGCGGCCAACCGGCCTATTGAACGTCTATATCCCAGGACCCCCATAACTCGAACTGAATCTTCGTCTTCCACGGAACCTTTGATAGTGCACGGAATCCCCGGAGTGCCCCTGCGGGCCCCGCCGGCTGTGTTCTCTAATCCATACCGTCCACACCGCTCGTCTACCCACTGATGGTGCGTTGCAGACTTACTCCTCAGAACTCTCGGTCTCAGTGACAATTGGGCTTGAAGCTCCTGGAATATTTCGTTCTTGCATCCTATCCATTTTGTTCTTCTACTATTGTGGTCTCTGGTGTGATATCTTTGCTATATTTACCAGGGGAATGCGGCCTAAACGGCGTTGGGAAGCGTCGGCCCACTCATTCTCCACGTAGGTGGGGGGGGTGCGGAATCCCGTAGTTCTCGTAGACGCAACTACCCGTGCAACATAGGCGCCCGCCTCGTGCACGTAATAAAGGTAATAAAGTATTAAAAAAAAAAAACCTTTGCTATCTCATCTCGAGCTTGCTGTTCTATCCTCATATATACGTTTAGCTTCTATTCTGAGTAGTAGGCTAGAAGCTGTACAGTCACTTGGAACAACTAGGTTTGTCAATATTGACAATTGTCGAGATAACGGATTCGGAAGGGGGAACCGTTCCATGGTAGGCTATTCAAAGGCGCTCGGCGATATTTGACAAATTGTGGTGGCGCTCGCTGGCCTAGGATGGAAGTAAAGCATGAGCGACCTTAAGTGTGACACTGTGACGCTCGTGACAATTAGCAACCCACACTCGCTTATCGACGAGGAAAACTTTCAAGGCTGAGGTGCAGCCTTGCTCATCGCTACCATCGACAATTCACCACCAACGCTAGCTCAATCGTTTGACCTCTGAGCTATTAGGAACTTCGTTCCGCATTATGGTTTCGAATAACAGCAAGCGAGCTATACTGGACAGTCAGTCTACACCAATTTCAATTCATCTTCAGACTACTTACTCTTCTTTCTTTCTATGTCTAGTTGCCTTATTTATTAGCTCTCAAGTGTGTGTTCTAAAGTACTATAGTATGCCGCGCTAAACTCGTACGCAAGGTAGCACTGTACTATACCGTCCGAGTGCGTGACTTCAGCCACCTTTGTGTGTCGATTGACAACGAATACTTGTTTCACAGTGGGTCCTCGATGGACTCAACCCTGAGAAGAAGCAGAATGTGAATGCCAAACAGCTAGAAGCGCTGAAGCGGCTAGGTCACTCAAGTCTGAAACTCGATGAATACGAACGTAGGCTCCGTGCTCCTATCACATCGATACCTCGAATAGCATCAAGAGTGAACCTTTCTTCTCTCTAGGAACCGTTGCAAATGAAGTAATACATCCCGACGACATAAACGTCCGATTTTCTGGTTCGCTGCTCTCCTTCAACCTTCTCCGCACTCGTCTAACTATCTCCTACAGACATCGGGGGGCTCGACCCCATAATCTCATCACTCCGCGAATCCATAATATACCCCCTGCTTTATCCAAACCTCTTCTCCACCTCATCCCTCCTCGGCGCCCCAAAGGGCGTCCTCCTTTTCGGCCCGCCAGGCTGCGGTAAAACGATGCTGGCTAAAGCGCTCGCAAAAGAGTCCGGCGCGACGTTCATTAACATCGCAGCATCGGTTCTGACGAACAAGTGGTATGGGGAGAGTAATAAGCTCGTTGCGGGGTTGTTTAGCCTTGCGAGGAAGACGCAGCCGAGTATTATCTTTATTGATGAGATTGATTCGTTTTTGAGGGAGAGGACCAAGGGAGATCATGAGGTTACAGGGATGATGAAGGCGGAGTTTATGACGTGCGTCCTTTCCTCTTTCGTGTCTTTGACTCTGCTTATATCGCTCGATACAGACTATGGGATGGTCTCCTTTCTGCCACTGACCGGATATTGGTGCTCGGTGCAACCAATAGACCAAATGACATTGACGCAGCGATACTCCGGCGCATGCCCAAACGATTTGCGATACAACTGCCGGAGTACGATCAACGTTTAAAGATTCTCAACCTTGTTGGTCCCTATTCTCTATGCCCTTTCCCGACCGTTAACCCTCCCTTTCAGATGCTGAAGGACACCAAGGTATCACCAGACTTCCCGATGGGAGCACTTGCAGCCCAGTCAGAAGGCTTCTCAGGTTCAGATCTCAAGGAGTTGTGTCGTAACGCTGCTATGGTCCCCGTACGTGAATACCTGCGGAATGCCGCTAACCACCCGGAGCTCTTTGAGAAGGGACAAGTCGAGGTGTGTTTTGTCCGTCCTCTCACCTCTTGAGTTACACTGGATGATGATCTGTCAAAAGGGCTTTAACCTCCGACCGTTAGTGCTTGAGGATTTTTTCGCAGCTGATGGAACGAGTGCGCTACCGCCGCCGGAGTCTGAATATGATGAGACGCGGTTAGAGTGATCTATGCGTAAGGGGACGTCTTACTTATAGACCTACATACATATACATGACATATAACTCTCCATAGGGTAATAGCTAGACTTGTAGCATGGTAGGAATGACAATCACAGCTTTACAACAATAAACAAGTTGAATACGAATTTTTTCAGTAAATATCTCAGTATAGGGATCTTTTACAGGAAGAGTTGAAAAATAGTATTCATTCCAAAGTAGTACACAAGACCCGAGGGGTGGAGAAAAGGGGTAAGGTTACTACTACAAGGGGTGGGCAAGCGTCAGATTGGTCACTGCATTCATGGCATCCTGCCGATACGTATCGGACGTGATCGTAACGGGAATAAGGCCGTCAATGAACGTGAGGAGTTGCGGTTTCGTTAGGTCATACTGAGGCCACTGAAGTCCAGAGGCGCCGTTCGGGTTGAGGTTGACAACGAACCGGATGAGGTAGTCCGCCATTCCGCCTCCTCCATAGACGTTAAGGATATCAGAAGCATGGAACTGATTTGTAGAATGTTTTATGAGTGTCTGGATTGGCAATCATTGAGCTTACCGATCCTAGGATAGGCACTGCCTTGAGACGTTTGCTCACTGAGGAATGGTATTCGTTGAACATTAAACAAACCAGGACAAAAAATACTCACAGAAAGCCCAGGTTGGCTGTTGAGAAGAACGTTGTTGTAGGAAGAATCTGCGAGGAGCTTGGAAAACGCCGTCACCCATGAAAGCTGCAATTCTCTTGAACTGCGGGGTTATCGCGTTTAGAATGCCGGTGCCGAAAGGAGATCCTTCGGTGATATCTGCAGGGTACAAATTCTCAATGGGTTGGATGGCGTCGTGGGACCCGTTTAAGCTTGGAAGGAAGACAGTTGTAATGTACGTCTGCAGCTCCGATGTTGTGCTGTAACGACTTTCATCAGGCCAGTAAATTATCAAAACCAAAGACACTGACGTTATATTCAAAGTAGAAAGAGCAAATAGGGTTCCTTCATCGTCACAATCACCTTTTGAAGATACTCAGTTCCAGGAGTTCCTCGAGTCTTCATTTCTCGACATACCCGTGATGAATGGAACATTCGTCACTTTGCCGTCCAAGACAAGCTGTTGTGGGTTTTCGGTGAGGAACACCCCGTCTTCGCGAGGAAGCCATGCCAGACTCAAAGACTATAATAATTCGTTGAGTTTGTTTGTTACACATCAAGAAAATCAATCGTGTGCGAACTTGATAGGCGAAGATTCCGGGGGAAGCATCCTGGGCAGCTTTGAGTCGATCATAAGGAACCTCGCGGAGGCATTGAAGCGTATCAGAGGCGCCTGTGCAGCCTGTCTGAGCGACTAGTGCATCATAATATTTCTGTCCGTTTTCGAGGCCCGCTACAGGGATAGGCGAACCAGATTCCATGAAGCCAGCACGGAAAAGTCCTTCGTTGTTGCCGTTGTTGGCAACCATATGCAGAGAGACAGAAATTGCTCCGGCTGACTCTCCCCAGCTATAGGTATGATGGATTTATCATCGTTCCACTAAAAAGCAAGCTTACATACATAGTAACCTTAGTGGGATCTCCACCGAAAGCCTCGATGTATTTCTGGACCCATCTCAAGGCTTGCCGTTCTACAATCTGACAGGTGAGATAGTGATCTACGAAATACTTAAAACTCACGGTCTTGCAAACCAAGATTGCCCACACCGGCAGCTCGAACTTCCTTTGATGCCAAGAATCCGAATGCGGAGACTCTGTGAGAGATCAATCAACATAAAAACGCCAATAACAATTGGAGCTTGCCTATAGTTCATGCTGACGTAGATTACCGGAGAACCGAGCTGGATCGAGCGGTCGACAATGATACTTCCATCGTAGCTATGTGACGCTCTCAACTCTTTAATGCATCTCGGAACAAGGACAAGGAAGATCTCACAGTGAAGTTCCACCAAGCTCAAAGCCACCTGGGATGCCGTAAGCTGAGTTATGGTTATGACAACAAGAAGGCAGCTAACCTCCGAATATCCACTGTTGTCATCGAAGGTCAACGAAAGAATTTTTTCTTGGCATCTGCAAAAGTGTGACTTACCACAACCACTGGAAGTTTCGAGGTCGATGTGGCAGTCGCAGGTTTTACAACATTGATCGTCAAACCTGTCCAGGTCCATTACAACGTGTAATAACACTTTGAATTTTGTAACATACAATCTTCGGAGTCTGGGAATATAGCGCCGTAGATGGTGTCGACGAGAAAATCCACAGCTTCGGCTGTCAGGCCAGTTACAACTGGGAGTTTCACCGCCTGCTGCGGGCAGGATAGCCCGAAGGCTGTCGCGGAGAAGTCGGACGCGTACGGTGCGATCGGCTGGGGCAGTCGGAATCGAAGGTCTCCAACCCTAGTCGAGTGTAGGACATGGAGGTCTCGAGAAGGGGAATTAACTTACGGAGGCTGGGCAAATGGAATGCCCAGAAACTTGTGCGACGTGCCAGAGGAACTAACGGCGCCTGTGACCGTTGCCTCATCCAGCTTGACTGAAGGGGCCGCTGCGGTTGATGCGGACTGGGCCCAAAGAGCTAGGAGCGCCAGAGACGAGTAGAGCATCGTGTAAGCTCAGGAAAGGTGGAGATGGTTCCCTGCTCTCCTTCATTTATAAAGAAGAGCACTGTGATAACATCAACTCGGCCATAATTTTATCACGAGAAAACTGTAGCACACGGCAAGTTTTCTGACATGTACATCACGAGAGATGTACTTCTTACCATTTGATCTTGCAATACCACGAAGAAGAGTGGAACGAGGCACTGGAAAATTGCCAGGGAAGCATTTTACGTTGAGTACCAGGGTTGGCTTACGGTTGGCTGGGCAAAAAGCCTTGTGCCAAACAACCTAGGTCAAGGAAGTCAGTTTGGCCGGGTGACCAATATGAATCTAGACAATTAGCCTCGAAACTAGACGGAAACTGGTCCGCGGGTTTAAAACACGCCCTGGAAGTGATTTCCCGCCCACACATACCGAGAATAGAACATCAGAATTTCTTGGATCGAATTAATAATACGGCAAGTAGCTAGATATACTGCCTCACCCAAATAACCCGACCGTGAAACTAATCGCAATCCGAGAAGAGAGGCATTAGAGTGCTCCGCAGTACCACCCCCATGGAGGTAATTCAAGTGTGATCACGAGGTCAGCGTGAATCTATATCAGTAATTAGTGCTGTGAATGGAAATCGCATTTGCACATGGAAATTTGAGATAGGTTCTGTCCAACACATGCCATAAGTATCATAGGTCGACACGGCGCCAAAGGAAATACAGGAACACGAACAAGTCGACATATGTAGCTTTTGAAAGATCTTCTCTTCGCCGTATTTTTCAAGCAAACGTTGGCATCAACCATCTGACACTGACAATTGTCACCATCCATAGCAGTAACACGTGAATTACGTGCCTGGGTGAGCTGGGCTTGGTAAAGAACAAAAGCATGTGGAAAGCGAAGACGACGAAAGAAGAATCCAAAGCGTCATGAGTACACGTGCAGATCCGTCAAGAGGCAAACAAATTTGGTGATGCACATATTATTGTACAGTTCATCAATCCACAGAATGAGAAACGAGCTGACGAGACTCACAAGAAATCTGACTAATCCCTTGCCGAAGTCACCGCTGTAATCAGTCACAGAAAATTCAGGAGTGAGGGTAGCTTCATCGACATCCACGCGCCCAAGAGAATGATCAAACAACGTTGAGTGGAGGGATATTAATCTCGTGTGCGTGGTATTTCAAGAAGGCCTCCTCGATGGACATACAAGTATAAGGCCACCTGTAAGTATAACATAGGCAACCTTCGAGTTACATTCGAGACGTCAACTGAGGAGAGCCAAAATAAGACAAGTTGTGGCGGGGTCAAAGGAATGTCCAACTGAAGTCGCAGCATCATTGGACAAGGAGGTCGAGATAACGTACAATGTGACGATTCTTGTCATGCTATAGGAGAAAAATGATCTTGTTAATTAGATACAAAATATAGTAGACGCAAAACCAGTCGTTTTACAACACCAGATAATGCAACAACAAACCTATAAACATAGTTACCAATGCGACGGTGGGTGATCCGTTCCCATTCAGGCGAACGGCACCGTTTTTGCTGTTGTTCCTTGTGGTAGACACTAGGAGACTCGGGCAATCCGGTTGCACCAACACCCCACCGTAGTGGCTAGAAACCCAGAGTACAACACCGTTGGTCCATCCAAAGCCCGCCTGATTGATTTCATTCAACATCAGAAGGCTAGCACAGCGGTACATCAAGAAGACGCTTGCCTGGACAGTGTACTCTCCTCCGCGCCCTGCGGAGTCGATATCGAGGTTGGAGAACTTCTCAAACATCTAACCGGGAATATGTCAGAGGAACAGGAGGTGGCAATGTAAAGCAAGTCGTACGTTTCCGGTATTATTGACGCTCTGAGTAACATTGAGCTCCTGTGGGGACAACCTCGGCACCACCCCATCAATCGAGCCACCGGTTGCGCGCCTATGTTCACTTCAGTCCGCAATACCAAGAAAGACGACACAGACAAGCACTCACCAGCTGCAGAACGCACTCGCAATATACCGATTTGCAAGCTGTCTTTCCAAAGCTTTGCCCCATCCCTCACCATCCGTAGTATTTCCTCCATTCAAAACCGTGCCATTCAATCTGTTGAGATCCGCCGCTTGCCCCGACGTAGAGGCGTTGCCCCCATTACCGACCAAGGGCTGTCCAGGGAGCTGCGATTCATCGAGTCCGAGTTGACCTTCGGGGATGAGACTAAAGGTTGACTGATTGGCGGACGGTGTAGGAAGCGCCCCAGAAGTGACGTTTGACGGAAGAGCACGGAGCGCTTGGAGAACAATATATTGGTGGGGAGGCCAGGTATTCGGCGCATCCCTTTAAGAATCAAGGATGAGAACAATGGGAGAATGTAAAAATAGATATCATCCTACCATTGTTGGCCAGAAGCGATAAATGTCGAAGGGAAAGTCCCATTGTAGCGGTTAAGCACGAGATTGAGAGATGAGAAGTAACCAAAAGCCTTGTCCGAGCTGCTCAGGAGCTCAGAGGGAATAATGCCACTCCACAGAGGATAAAAGTTCGCCGCGCTGTAAACACTGTTCCTAGATTTTGTGGCAAGGTTGTAATCGAAAAATGCAAGCTTAAGGATAAAAGTTAGCTGTGATGTGATAGCGGCGATTGCCAAGCCTACCTTGGTCGGATCCCAGAGAAGGTCAAGGATGGCAGCACGAAGGGCTGCTGCTGCTTCACGGTGCGAGGAAACTGCTTCGCTATCATCACGTCCATATAGATCAGCTAGAAGAATATGGTTTTTGTCTTCAGGGGCACATGACAATGGTCAGCATCATAGGTGGGTACTAAAACTGAGGCATACTTACAGAGGATACTGTTAAGGTCAATTGGTATGGTATTTCTGACATCAAGGCTGCGAAGGCCGTCGTTACTGCCATCAGCAGTGGGCGCGAACCATCGGACGGTATAGTCCCATCCTAATAAGATGATCAACATTCGACATGGAATCTTGCATCCTTGCAGTCAGTTCATTGCTTACCAGTCTCAGCACCGCTAGCAAGCTCAGCATAGAGTGCAGCCTTCTGAGTGTCGTTCAGTGTGTTCGGGACATTGGCGGTCGTATAGTCTTGTAATACAACCCCGTTAATCAAGATAGTGAGGATAACCAAGAAAAGCTGACTGACCGGCAAGATATGATTCGGGACGAGGTGCACTATTGTTCACAGAATAATGGTATACTTTATGTGTCACATTCGATGCAAATCGAACTTGAAGCGAGCGGTTGTCCTCCCACCACTTAAACTCTTTCTAATGGAGAGAATGAGTGGGCGGGTAAAATTATCAAACAATGGTATGGCACACACCTCAGCAAGAGGGAGAGCTCGCCTAAGGATCGTTCTATCTCCACTGGCTGCCACATAGCGCGACAGCATCTGACAGGAACGTGTTCAACTCCACGGGGTACCTTACATAGCTCATACACCAACCTGAATGAAGAGAGGAGGCTGAGATCTGTTCAAATCTGAGAGTATGAATGACGTCAGTCGATTATTGATAGAAATAGGGGTCTGCTCATACAGTATATACGGCCACCATTCGGAATGAAGCCAAAGTTATCCAATTCATCCATGAAGTTTTGAAGAGTAGCATTCACGACATCGTAGAGTTCAGATTCGATAAGACCCTCGACGATCCAAAAGCTGTCCCAATAATACTGTTCCCTAAAACGGCCACCTTCGAAGGATTCGTTGGCTTCTCGAAGACCCATAGCAAAGCAAGGAACACACCGGGAACCACGAAAGTATGATTAAGGGGGATTAAAGAGCTTTCACATCCCGTCGAGCCACCTGTGCAGAGAGTTGACGCGTTAGTGTCCCTGATAAGTTGTTTCCAAAAACCATGAACGGTCTGGGCGAAGGCCTTCACGACAGGAGCGGTGACATTGTTCAAAAAAGCCGGATCAGATTTTAAGTTGGCGAATTCAGGTTCTTCCAGTTCGAGGCCTTCCCCTTTGAAGTTGTTCTCGACGAATTGCACAATTTCACCGTAGGTTGTTGAAGAGGAGATATTCTGGAAATTTGCCAGCACCTCTTGAGCAGGTTGACTGGTTGGCTGCGGAGCCGAATTCAGAAACACTGTCGAAGGAACAAGGAAATGAAAGACAAACTTTGTCTACAAAAGTCTTGCCATCGGAATATAGGTTGGCGATGTCAACAGTTTGTAGAAGCTAATGGGGTTGAGTGGCCGGGAGCTACGAGGGGTGTTCATCATACCTGTCCAGCGCAAAATATCTCAGAGGGGCACCATGGCTGCTTAGGAGGTAGCGCAACCTGCGTCGGCAAGGCATCCGTGAAAGGTACGGACAAGCTTGGGGTCGCGGTCGCAACTTCAGAGACGCTGGAAGCGGACGTTTGCGCAGCGACGAGTCCCGCATGGACTATGCATGCAAAGGGAACCAGTAACGGGAGCATTGTAGGTGTTAAAGACGTGCATTCATGATCCACCAGGCTTTATAGTGTAGTCTGGCTGCAACATCGATCTAACAGGATGTGTAGTTCGGCTGCAATATCGATCAAACAGGATCAAAGGAAGTCAAAGGAACGCCGGAGAAGGGATACATTAGAAAAAACTGCATTCCCTGTGTGGGAGAGGTTACAGTCGAGCATACGCACGGAGCAATCCCATTTAAATTTTTGATTTCAAGAAGCGCTAGAAATGATAGCGTTATTTGGCAAATCGAGGATCATATAACATCAGCCTACAACATCCCCTGACCCCCCGAACGTTTTGGATCACCTTTGACCACACAATTCAGGTCTTTCACTTCCTTAAGCTCAAGTCTAAATCCTCTATCAAAGAAAGGAAGTCCTATAAAAACAGAATACATATGGACAATCATATCGTCATTGATCATGCGCACAGATATCATCAGGCCCGGGGTAGTCCAGCCTTCCCCACACATGCTCCTTACCCACATGCGAGATCACTTGCTGTAAATTACGCAATCCACAAGCAACCTAAATAGCTGCGTGGCCCAAAGACCGCGCCGCACTTGTATATCAATACATTCCAAGTGTGATCAGGTGAAAGCATGAAAACTCAACGACAATGCATCCCTTTGAACTATTGCAACCTCCCATTTCGTATATCGTAGATCAAACATAGCGGGGTAGCTCCACACGTTGCCAGAGAAAGGACGAATCATTTATATTTCTGAGCAAATAATGGTAAACTCACGTCACGATAAACATCTCCCGGTTGCTCCTTGCCGACAGCCCTGCCCATATGCCTACTCCCTACCCTGAAATTCCGGATAGTAATAGTACTATACTCGTGTGGGAAGCCGCGTGTACCTCAGCAGTTAAGGAGTCCCAATACTACGCAACGCACCTGCCCTCGTCAAGAGTAGCGAAAACAGCCTATCCCATCCCATATACATATCAATCCACCAGCATCCGGTCGGTCAGAAGGCCGTCGTTGTAAGCCATACTTTCAAAGATTACTTGCCGCCAGACGCTGACTGTCAATTCGACTGCCTCTTCATCGAGAACCTGAGAAAACCAAGGAACGAACTGTCAAAATTCAGGGCATCAGGCAAAAAAAGATTATGACGCACCGATTCCAGGCCTTCAATTAACTTTTGCGGCCCTTTATGGTCTTTGAGGTGCTCAAGCACGAACATGATCAAGTCTTCCGCTTCCTCCATATCGCCGAGGTACTTGGTCATCAAGCGCTTGACCAAAGGCTCGAACTTGCGGTCGATGATGGACTGATACGACAAAGAGTCAGCTGACGTCCAAAAGCAGAATATACGATCCTTACATCGGACAAGCCGTCCCATCTCACTTTCGACTTGAAGAGCGTCTCCTTGTCCGTCGGCACTGACTCCCGTATCCTCTCCAGCCTCTCCTTCGTCTGCTCGCTGCTCTCCGACACACTAAAGTCCAGCTTAACAAGCGGCGCCTTCCGCTTCTTTACCGCATCTTCTTCCTCATCCTCAGGCCCGAAGACAGTTGCCTTCTCTTTCGGTGCAGGCTCCTTCGACGGGGCGGCAGAGAGTGAGACATTGAGTTTCACCGGAGCACCATCATCCAATAACAACCCAGCCTTGCGCTGTTCATCAGCTAACGACTGCATCTCAACCATTTGCCGAGCCAAAAAGTCTTCCGACTCGCGTCGAAGATTCTCAGCTTCCTGCTCCTCGTAGCGTCGTGATTTGGCATCTGCAGCCTCCTCTTGCTCAAGCCGTCTTGCTCTGACATGTCGCCATCGGGACCTGATAATAATAACCGTTAGGTAGTGCATAACAAGGAACTTAAGGCGTACCGGTCGACGTAGAACATCTCATCACTTTCGTCATCGTCCCAAATATGCAACCGCTCCCGCATCTCGACTCGCTGTCGCTCCTCCGCTTCTTGAGTTGCCCGTTCGCGGGCAATAGCGCGCTCAAGGGCTGCAATTCGCTGCCGTTCTCGGGGCTCGTAACGGCGTTCGCGCTGGAAATCACGTTAAGCTTCGTCACGACAGGATATCCTCGTGAGCACTCACATCCCGGAATGACACCTCCTCATCCCGACGTCGCTGTTCTTTCCGCTCCTCCTCAAGCTCCTCATCTGTCTTCGTCAATTTCGTGGGCGCTGACCGCCCACCGCTCTCATAAGCACTCGCGCCACCTTCTTCCGACTTCACGAATCCAACAGGCTTGTTGTACCCCTGAGCACCCTTTCCAAACCCTTGCTCCTTCCGTGGCTGTGACGAGGTCGTCGATTGCGGAGACTGCGGCTGCTGGCCCTGCGGCTTGCCCCATTCTCGTACTTTCGGCCCACTGGGTACGATGTGAGGGATACTTTCTCTGACATCACGCATCTTTTCCCGCTCTCGCTTCGCCGCCCGTTCACGGAATTGCGCAATTTCGGAAATAACCAGTCCTCGCTGTGTCTCAGGGAGGTCTGCTTCTTGCAAATCGTGGAGGTGTGGTGGAATGACATATTTTTCCTTGTCGAGAAGGCCACTGTTTGCTGCGTCCTGAGATATCCGGTTGATGTCCGCTACGAGTTGATCAAGCTTCGCTTTTGCCTCTGCAGTTTTTGCGTCGTCAGCCTGTATATTAGGGTGGTGGTCAATTAAGCTTGACACACGGCTCAGTCTTGCATGAAATACGTACACTTGTAATCATCCGCTGTGATTGATATGCATCAAGAAACGCGCGTGTCTTTTCGTCGGCTTTAATCTAAGGCAAGAAATTTTTCGACGTAGGCTTGAAATGAGTTCACAGAACTGGTTAAACGCACCAGCAATTTTTTATTCGCACACCCGTCCTCTAGAGCCGGCAACTCAATCCCGTTGATTAACCCCAATGCACGAAGGGCTCCATCAGGCTCTTCATATTCCGCAAAACCGAAACCTTGGGGCTTATTTGCTGGAGTGATTAGACGCTTGAACGATTTGACGGGGCCGCAAGCCTAAGGCAATGCAACGTTAATTCTCATGACACGTGTACACAGGAGAGCCGAGTTGTCGTACCGAGAGGAGTGAATTGAGAAATGCGTCGGTTATACCACCTGATATTGAACCCACGAAAAGCGTAGTCTGTTTTTGTGCTTGAGGGGAGATAAATTGCATTTGCTGCTGCTGTGCGAGAGCCTGCATTGAGGGACCCTGGCCGTATGACGGCAAAGGAGGACGCAGACCAAGTCCTGGCCGATGAGGCATAGGTTGCATTTCGGCAGTTTTAGTTGATTTCTATGCGTTTGTTAGGTATTTAAGACAGAAAAAAGCCACACAAACTTACTAGAGCTGAAAAACAGTGTGAGAGCAGAAAAGAGAGGAGGGAACACTGATAGAGTTGATAGTCGCTTCCAAATGTCTGTTGCTTATGTATTCCTCGAGAATTCCCACGCACACCGGCAGCGAACCTCGACCCCTTGACAAGTTCTTGGAGGCTTTCAAAGCAAAATCTCACTTCCTTCCTGGTCATTCTTTCCTCACAATGTCGAACAATAAACCCAATAAGTTGGCTTTTCTGTCTATGCCAGCGCCAGCCTCCTATGTGGCTGGTCTTGGTCGAGGGTGCGTATCCAGTGTCTTGAGACGATATTTATTAACGGTTAAACATTATAGCGCTTCTGGCTTTACAACGCGTTCTGATATCGGTCCGGCACGAGAGGGTCCCTCTGCAGAAGTCATTGCGTGAGCTCCTTAACCCCACCAGGCCTTTATTCCTAATCGACGCCATATGTTGCAGTGAGGCTCAGGCCAAACGAGGGGAAGAGTCTGAAATCGACCCGGAACAATTCCAGGACCCGGACAACGAATATGGTCTCTTTGCTGGTACTACGTACGAGCAAGATGACGAGGAAGCAGACAAGATTTACGAGGCTGTTGATCAGGCTATGGACGCGCGACGGAAAGCACGAAGGTGTGTTCTGGTTAGTCATTGGCATTTTCTCCTTTGTTTCGCTCACTCGTTCTATTATTTTATTTTCTCTCATCAGAGAAGCTCAAGAACAAGCCGAGCTCGCAAAGCATCGTGCGGAACGGCCAAAAATCCAGCAGCAATTTGCAGACCTCAAACGCGGTTTGTCAGCAGTTACTGATACCGAGTGGGAGAATTTACCGGAGGTCGGTAATCTGACGAGGAAGAAGAGGCGTAGAGATGACAGGGCTTTTGCCGTACCCGACAGTATCATTGTTGGTGATCGCGGTAAGAATGAATATGAGAATTCTCTTGACCCTCGACAACAAGAGGTATGTTTCTGTCTTCATGAATCCCATTTCTACCACAACCGACCATGCAACATTTATAGCACGGAGGACTCGAAACGCCAGCAGACTCGGGAACACTTACAAACTTTGTGGAAATGGGCCAGGCCCGAGATAAGATCCTTTCACTCAAACTTGACCAGGTATGTGGTATTCATCCTTTCTACCCTGCTCTATTTGAACACTTCTCGTAGATCTCAAATTCTGCATTCGCAGCCTCTGGCACATCCACTTCTGTTGATCCTAAGGGCTACCTCACTTCTCTCGACAGTGTCATCATCAAGTCCGAGGCAGAAATAGGTGATATCAAGCGTGCACGGATGCTCTTCGATTCTTTGGTCAAGTCGAATCCGAAGCATGCACCCGGTTGGATTGCGGCTGCTTGTTTGGAGGAACATGCCGGGAGAATGGTGGCTGCGAGGAAGTTGATAAAACAGGGATGCGAGCAATGTCCCAAGAGCGAGGATATATGGCTTGAGGCTGCACGTCTTCATGTACGTACTATTTTCCTGAATTACTGTGCTCGTCCTGATGGAAGTTCGAAGCAAAACGATGATGCCAAGGTCATCCTTGCGAACGCTGTTCAACACGTTGGACAAAGTGTGAAGATCTGGTTGGCTGCAGCTGATTTGGAACACGATGTTAAAGCCAAAAAACGCGTACTCAGAAAAGGTCAGTTTCATAATATTTTTTGTTGGCCATCTTATCTACTTTGTACCATAGCCCTTGAACACATTCCCAATTCCGTCCGCCTGTGGAAAGAGACCGTTAATTTGGAATCATCCATTGTCGACGCACGTATCCTCCTTTCACGAGCCGTTGAAGTCATTCCCTTGTCCGTTGAACTTTGGCTCGCTCTCGCCCGACTTGAAACACCTGAAAAGGCCAAAGCGGTCCTCAACAAAGCCAGGAAAGCCGTTCCCACCAGCCACGAAATCTGGATCGCTGCCGGTCGACTGATTGAGCAACAAGTTGACGTGGTCCCCGAGGGCGAGAAGCTCAAAACGGAAGAAGAGCGGCATAAGGCGCTTGAAATCGTTGACAAGACGATTGAGGCTGGTGTCCGTGAGCTACGGCGCCACCAGGTATTGCTAACGCGGGAACAATGGCTGAAGGAGGCGGAGAAATGTGAGGAGGATGGATCACCACGAACGTGTGAGGCAATTGTCAAGGCGACGGTGGCGATGGATATTGAGGAGGAAGATCGGCTGGATACGTGGGTAGGAGATGTGGAGAGTGCGGAGGCAAGGGGGAAAGTGGGCACAGCCAGGGCGGTACTCGCGTATGCATTAAAGGTGTTCCCGGACAAGAAGGATATGTGGCGGAGAGCAGCAGATCTCGAGAAGACACATGGGACAAGGTAAACTCTCTTGTTTTCAGTGAGGAGTCTCTTTTGATATGTTGCTCCACAGGGAAAGTCTTGATGTTATACTCAGCCGAGCCGTCGTGCATTGTCCTCAGTCGGAAACCTTGTGGCTAATGGCCGCGAAGGAGAAATGGTTGGCTGGCGATGTACCCGCTGCACGAGAGGTTCTTGAACGTGCATTCGTCGCCAATCCTGAGAGCGAACAGATTTGGCTGGCGGCCGTCAAACTTGAGGCTGAAAACGGTGAATTGGGCGTCGCGCGAGAGCTTTTGATTCGTGCACGGACAGTGGCGGATACTGAACGTGTGAGCAATCTACATACTGATCCTGGCGCCTCTACTGATGTTTCCCCTTAGATCTGGATGAAGTCTGCTGTTTTCGAACGGCAGCAAGGACAAACATCGACGGCGCTCGAGACAGTCTCGACTGCTTTGTCCAAGTTCCCTAAATTTGCCAAGCTGTACATGATACAGGGGCGAATCCATCAATCACAGAAGAATTATGCTGCCGCTCGTGCGTCTTTCGCCGCAGGGTACAAAGCATGCCCTAAGGAGACAACATTGTGGATTCTCGCAAGCAGGCTGGAAGAGGCCGATGGGAAGAGCATCAAGGCGCGCGCCCTCCTTGAAAAGGCCCGTATGGTTAATCCTGTGTCAGATGTCCTTTGGGCCGAAGCTGTAAACGTAGAAGAGCGTTCTGCAGGCGCGGCACAGGCCAAGGCGATGCTCGCGCGTGGTCTGCAAGATTGCCCCGCGTCTGGACTCCTATGGTCAATGGCGATCTGGGCAGAGGCACGACCAACGAGGAAAGCCCGGAGTGTTGACGCGCTGAAAAAGTCGAAATATGACCCAGTGATTCTGTGTGCTGTTGCCCGGCTGTTCTGGCAGGAGAGGAAGATTGAGAAGGCGAGGCAGTGGTTCGAACGGGCAGTAACAACTGAGCCTGATCTTGGAGATTGTTGGGCTTGGTGGTTGAAGTTTGAGCGACAACATGGGACAGAGGTAAGATCCGGCACACTTCTGAGCCCTTTCATTCATTGATAGGGGCTTTACCACACAGGAACAGCGGGAAAATGTGCGAGATAGATGTGCTGCGGCCGAACCACACCATGCTCCGATGTGGCAATCAGTGGCGAAGGATGATAGTAATAGAGGAAAGAACATTAAGGAGATATTGGAGTTAGTTGCAGATGCATTGCAGTAAGACTGGCGGATATCTCTTACACGATGTCTCGCGTATATTCAAGTGCGAGCTCCCATTTTGTTCCAGAGGCTGCCTAATAACATCAGGCTTGGTTGAGATACTACGGAGTACAATCCAGTGATTCATGAGATTTATTTTTCCCAACTCATGCCATCATTTTGACAAGTTTAAAGAGCACTTTTTCTGACACAATGGGCTGGATCCCCAAAAACATCACATCACAACGAAGCATGACGAGCATACATTTTCCTTGCGCTTGTTGCACTCCTGATGCCTTTCTCATCCCCAGTTAGGTGACTCGCTTGTGAATGGCGCCCCCTGGACCTACGACCGCCCCTGACTGTATTCCCGAACCTTTCGTTTTCCGCTCGAAGACTTCGATTGGAGTTCTTCCATGTTGGCCTTCAAGCTGACTCCACCTCAACATACTCCTTCGTTCTATCTGCCTTACGTTATTCATGTTTTCGACAATCTTTCCATCGAAAAACCAGCCCTACAATGCGATTCTATCTTTATGTCTTGATTGCCTCAGCTTGCGGTGAATTACCTGAAATTAGAAGAGAAATTTCACTAATAATATTTCCTGGGTGATTAATTGTTCACTTCTATTTCGGTATTACCAAGGCCTATCTTCTCCCTCCTCGACACTCGGACGAAGCCTGCGGTATGTTGACTTATTATGCTTGTAGATCGACGATTGACTAGGTCCTCAGATAGATGTAGAACCGACTATCTGCCGGTATAATTGCTTGAGAGAGGTCTCATATAGAATAGTACGCTACAAATCTCGACTGAACTGAGAGAAATTGGTTTTCTTATCGAAGTCTAGGTTATGCACTCTCATCTGGCATTCCGCTCGAGTGACTTGTGTCTCTGCTATCACCTTTCCCGGTTCTACCTCTCTCCTTCGTTTAGTTTTGTTCTGCTCTTTGAGTGGGCCTCTGTCGTCGATTCCCTACGCTCTTTCCCGATACCCCATGATTCGATTTCATATTGTAGCTTTCTTGTTCTTGTGTTTTTCCAGAACTGTATCAAGGTCCGTCATACCGTAATATTCTTCATTTATATCCAATAGATTGCCATTCACTAAGCGGACATACATTAATAACTTATCCAAACTTATCCAGTTACTCGGCGCCTGCTACTAACTGTTCGTGGTAATTATAAACTTGAGATTGGATCGCAAGAATTCAGGGCTTCATGTCGGCGGCCCAGATGCAGAGTGCTGCCACTGAGTGACCAGATGGAAACATGTCAAAATTGATCAAGGATGCCGGGTCCCCTGCACTGTCGAACATCCAATCCAGAGCGCGCGGGGCATAGTGTAACGAGCATCTTCTAGCCGTAGTCATGTAATGACAAATCATTAGGTATCCGGTCTTATGGCCATAGGTGCAATGGCTACTCGGAGTTCTTTAATCGTTAATATTCAAATTACTTTACTAGGATGCCTGTTTGAGGGCCTGAGATGGTACGAGGAGCACTGGCAGCCGGAACCTAGAAAATTCGCATGTTCACACCTTGAAGAGTTGTCGAGTTTTATGGGGTGAAAATGCGAGACAAGAAGCTTTGACTCGCTGGACAGCGAGAGTGGGGACACGGCGATATATAGAAAAACTGGCTGCTTGCAAGGACGAACAGCATTGCGCGCAGCCATGTCCAGGTTGATTAGCCCAACAAAATGCCAGAGGTACGAGGATAACAAGTCTTCCGGACACAAAGGCCAGCCGAAGGCAAAGAAACCAGCTGCATAACGGTCGATGATTGAGAGAGGTGAACAGGCAGAGGGTTGTTATCGTTGTGTCATCCACATCCAATTGTGCACTGATACATCATATCGCTGAGTTAACAGTGAATTATGACTCCTGTTCGGACATCTGTTCTCCAAAATCAGAAGCATTTCGCAATGGTGTGGCGATTGAGATTCGAAAGCATCGAACGAACGGCCTCCGGCGTTTGCCGGAGAACCAGTATCTTATAAGGTTCGCAACTTCTCAGCCCACTTGTATCATAGATTGCACTGACTACTCAATTGCAAGGAATGGTTCTCTTCTTCAAATCTACTGGTAATTCATAAGGACCGAAGGACTCGCAGTACTCTAAATCAATCCAATTTGTACAGCTGTGGATCCGCCTGCGACGATCTATATGGGACGGGATAAGGTAGAAAGTTAGTGCAATCCCCAATATCAAGTGGATACTTCAAGAATTCCTCGCAGATGAGGAGCTGATCAAATATGCTTGGCCTCAAGACGTCTGGTTTCACGTCGACAAACTGTCATCGGCGCACGTCTATATTCGAATGCCCGACGGCATGACATTTGAGACCATACCGGAAGCCCTTCTGACGGACTGTGCGCAATTGGTCAAGGCAAACTCGATTGAAGGTACACTTCCCAACACACCTGACGCCAGCTAGCTCATGCGTCTCGAGGAAGGGAACAAGAAGGACAATCTAACGGTGATATTTACACCGGCCGATAATTTGAAGGTGAGCGTGCTCATCACGGTGGAGACTCTTTTCAAAACTAGTCACAGAAAACGGGAGATATGGCTGTTGGACAAGTCTCCTTCCATAACGATAAACGGGTGTGTGGGGGGTCTCTTATTTCCCGGGATGTGTGACTTTTCCTTGATTGTAGGTCAAACGAGGTAATCGGACTTTGCAAACGACCTTTTTCTGTCCATTCATCGATAAAAATATCACGCAGTGCATGTTTCCAAGCGCGAGAATCCTATTGTGAACCGGCTGAACAAAACTAAGGTGGAGAGAGTCGTTGATCACGAGCAGGAAAAGATAGATCGTCTGAAGGCTGAACATGCATTACGCAGACAGGCCGCGGCTGAAAAGGTACGCCGTTTGATTTTCCACGTTTGGATATTTGAGCCTTATACCTTTGTAGAAAAAAGCCGATTTGGAGCTTGCTCGTCAACGAGAAGCAGAAAAGGCTGCACGATCTTACGATTCCCTTTTCAATGTCGAGGAAGATGAGGACGAAGCATCCAAACCACATAAAAGTGTAAAAGAACTAGAGGAGGATTTCATGTAACACGTATCTTATTGTTCCTATGTCTCGCAAGGTCAAGTGCTGCTTTGGACTTAGTATCACCACAGCTATCTCTGCATTGGCAAAGCGAGAGGAACATATTAACGGTCTTGACTGTAAATCTATTTTGGCTTTCGAAATATATTGGAATATATGCAGAGTCTACACAAATTGCTGAATCCCAGCAGTTCTTGAATACGATATATTTATTGAGTTTTTAGGAATTTTTCTCATATGGGAACGAAAGATTTTTCTGCTCTACTACACGTCGTTCGTCTATTTTCGCGCCGCAAAAGCCAAAAGTCCCTGGAACAGCTTCGTGGTCTTTGCAAAAATCAATATTTTTGAGCTGAAGTCGAGATGTAAATTGTACGTACGATTTAAGGTCATGATCAGCCGAAAGTTGGAAAAATCAATATTTTTGAGCTGAAGTCGAGATGTAAATTGTACGTACGATTTAAGGTCATGATCAGCCGAAAGTTGGCCGAGTTGGGGTGGGGGCTGCCCAACCATTCTTCTTAGCTAATTTCGCGAATTGAGAAGAGCTCATCGCTCCTCCGACGCCTTGCGACGTTTCGATTTCAGAATTCTTTTGCGTGTCGTGTCAATTCTGCCAAGATCAAGAAGGACGAGAATGCGTACAGATTGTGGCTTCTGTGGGGCCGTCACAGGAGTTTGTGATGGTTTGCCAAATGTCTTGGACACGGAGAACCACTTTGACGAAGTAGTGTTGGTAGAAAGAAGAGATGTCGTAGAATCACTTTTGCTCGACATGTTTGATCAGAGATAAGCAGAAAGAATTTGACTGGGCACTGTCGAAGCAAGGGATACAATGGGCTTTCAACTGTTCTTTGCAAAGAAAGTGGTCCCCTTTAATAGGCAAATGTAGAGCAGGTATGAATCACGTATCCTTTTTTGAGCGAGTAAAGGCATCAAGGAATTTCCAAGCGCCGCAGCCGCAGCCACAGGCATCGAGCACTCAAAATCCGAATCTACCTCGAAGTTGAGGATACCAGATGGTATGCAGTCGTAACGACCAAGCTCTGGGTGGCCTGTTCAGGAATATGAATCATGGGAGACAAGAACATAGGGATCCACTGCCGCGGAACGACCATTTCTTGAAAGAGGCGCTCGGTTAATATGAGAAGTTCTTGTACTCGTAAGTTTGCAACTCAGGCAACATGTGTTTGAAAGGAACTTCCCTACAAGCGACCTATACGGAAACGCAGAACATTGGCAGAGCATGTGGTTGAGTCAATGATCAATTGTGGCCAAGAGTACTGCGGAGAATCGTGACAATGCTGCGGATTTACAGAGAAATGTGATAATTGACTCGTGAGCCGAATAGATACTTCGGGAAAGAAAGCAGCTCGCTGCGGAGTGCAGGCCTACCAAGTTTTAATAATTTAAATGAATATTGAAAGTACCCGCTGATTAGATTAGATTATCTTGCTCCGACAACCGAACTTGAAAAGTTCGTATCAGTTCAAGGCTGGCAACGGTGGCTTTCGATGAGCGTTCGTCTCCCTCCTCCAGTGGACTTTCCGAGCAACGACGACGAAAGAAGTGATTCTGAATCATCAGAATTCGACGACGACGATCAAAACTGGGATGACTGGGCCTCCGATTCCCTGATCCAAGTCCCGTGTCTATCACTCTTTGAAGAAAAAAAGTTTCCTTCAGTTGAAGAGGCCCTATCATACGATCGTGCAACCTATGGATTTGATCTGAATGCCACTTGCCAGAAACTATGTCAGCATTATTTTTCACGTTGAATCTCTGAACTTTTCCGTTTTATTGTGTAAATTTAGCGCTTGACTTTCATGGACGTATTCGTCTGATCAACTATATACGGAAGACGGTATGTTCCTAATGTCGGATGGAAGTTCGCAAACTAAGATGACCTAGAAACCGTCATCCGCTGACGTGAACCTTCTGAATGGGCAGGAGCCCTTTTTTACCTCCGACGACTATCTCTTGCCCACTCTTGAAGATGATCCGTTATTCCGTGAGTGCTCAGCTTTCTTTTCGGCCACGAGAGCTCATGATATATATCTTCTAGAGGTACAGCCCGATGATTGGTCAGATTCAGACGAGGAGGAAGACGCGGCGAAGACAGATCCTGTACGAAGAATAAAGATTCTTGAACGGAAACTAGCACTTGCGAAGCAAAGTCTCGACGAATATCGTGCATTCGTAGCGAAGAAACTCGACGTTGGAGATTCTTTGGATGCTCCTCTGCAACTTGCATCCAGCCAAACAGCTGCTCCACGCGATGACGATACACACTATTTCAAAAGCTACGCCGAGAATGGTAGGACTAAGAAATGAGTCTCAAGAGATTTCTAATCCTGCTTCTTTAGACATACACGCAGTCATGATTCAAGACAAAGTGCGAACGTCTACATATGCGCATTTCATCTTGACCAACCCGGCACTCTTCCGAGATGCGATTGTGCTGGATGTCGGCTGTGGTACCAGTATTCTCTCCCTTTTCGCCGCTCGAAGCGGCGCGAAACGTGTCATCGCAGTGGACGCTAGCGATATTGCAGAGAGGGCAACTCGTATTGTCAAAGCAAATGAATTCGAGGGTATTATCACGGTCATTCGGGGTAAGGTTGAGGAGATCACTTTGCCAGACGATATCAAGCAAGTTGATATCATCATATCGGAGTGGATGGGATATGCACTTCTCTACGAGTCCATGCTTGATTCCGTGCTTCACGCTCGTGATCGATTTTTACGACCAGGGGGCGTCATGGCTCCCAGTCAATGCAAGATGAAATTCGCTCTATGCGACGCCACTGAGGTCTTTAAGGATCGCGTTGGATTCTGGGACGATGTCTACGGTAGGTACCTTTTTGAGTTCGAAAGATCCTGATATTGACCATATAATGTCAGGTTTTGATCTTTCTACAATGACCGAGGATCTGTACGATGACGCTATTGTTGACGTAGTTGGTCCAAATACACTGCTGAGTGAGCCATGCACTATAAAGGTCTTTCCTTCCCTACCAATCCATTTTGCGAAGCTCATGTTCTCTACAGAACCTTGTCCTCAGTGAAATTACACCCCGTCAACTTGACTTCTCATCTTCGTTCACCTTGATATCGACTGCTGAGCGCCGGACAAAAGTCAACTCATTCATCCTGTATTTTGATACGTTCTTCACAGTCTCAGGTCATCCTGTGTCTCCAGAGACAGAAGTGAAAGTAATCAAAGAGGGCGATGTGATATTGGCAGACATATGGCCTGCAGGAGGGAAACCAGCACCTCAACGAAGGCAAAGTTTAGCTGCGGATAGAGATGCTGCCACCAGCTTCAGCACTGGCCCTCAAAGCATGGCAACGCACTGGAAGCAGACGTTGTTCCTTCTTCGGGAACCCATTAGCATTTCAGAAGGTTCGTCTTTGCTTGACTTGTCTCTCTTGCGCTCCGATGTTCAAGCAGTTTTAGGCTCGGTCATTCATGGTACCTTCTACTGCCATAAAAGTGAAGATAACTCTCGAGAACTGGACGTTGAGATCCACTTTTCCGTCAAGCAGGATCCAGAAGGTCCCGCAAGTGACTTGACTGTCCAGATATTCAAAGTTCGGTGAAGCAGACGAGTTTGGATCTGACGACTCGTCGATGATGATTAATATACAACAGTCTTGGAATCAAAGTCGCCTTGTATTACTCCTTTCCAGAACATTAGTTGAGCAGAGCCGCGTGCACCGACCGTGGCATCTACATCAGACTATTTATGATTATACGTCGTTTGTAAACGAGCTTTGACGTATTCGCCAGCCGTTATGACCTCGTACCGTGCAGGGTGTTCAGGAGATACGCAACCTGGGATCGGCTGTTCATTTGGAACTGTTTAGTAGGTGCAAGCAAAGCGTCAGTAAACCTCACCTCAAGTCGGACATTGTAATCAGTGCCGAAAAATAGGGGTATTGAGTATCGGCGAACGCCACTCCTGTTCACAGCTCGATGAACAGTGGATTTGAAGATATCATCTTGGAATGAGATTAGGTAGAGAGTGAATCAAGACGGTGACTACTGACTTGTCCAGCGCGCAAACTGATCGCCAAGGCTACATAAACGTAGAATTCGAGTTTGTTGACCTCAGTTTGATTTGGTACACTGACTTGATCACAAGAGTTCCAGGAATTGGCGGTGCGTCGATCCACTGCTTCTCGGAATTTAATACTTGCAGGGCTTGGATTCCAGGCTCCTGCCAAAGGATCGTGAAACACTACAAGGAGCATTGAATACAGGATCTGTAGGGCATCACTGTCGTCATACTTCCCAACTGATCGTGGAGATCAGGCGCGAGCGGGACAGCATACTAGTTGAAAAGACTTACTCTGTATGGGCTCCGATGCCAATGACGCGTTCATCCAAGATGCCAGTCTGGGGAGGATAATACAGGAGTTTCATGAGTGCAGCGGAGTTCCGAGTCTACCAATGGGATATCAACACCCATTCAATGCCGGGAGAGGATGAGCGAAACCTTGTCATCGAAAAATGTTGACGGAAGATTCAAAGCCAAAGCGAAGAGAGGGAACAATGACTTTCCCAAGTCAACTGCTGCATGACTGACGAGTGTCAATGACATGGTTCCACCAAGTATAATAATAGACATACTAATACTTCATGGCCTTCTCGCGAAGGTCCGGAAGCTCAGAAGGCCAGACATTTGCACCAACCATGACCCCACTCTTTTCATCATCGCCTGTAGTCAATGGATCGATAGGTTCCCAACCAAACTCGAAACCTTCTTGCAAGTCTCCTGCATTATCAGGATTGTTGTTTCCGCTCAACAACGGAGAGTAGCCTTTAAAGTTGGGAGTTTTCTTATTCTCGATCTGCCTGAAGATGCCCAGAGATACCCAAACGGACACGAGATTGTTGCTGACCTTCATCTTAGCCTCAAGTGGTAAAGCAAAGAACTCTTTCGCTACTTCCAACGTAGCGCGTATGGTCTCTTCAGGAATGTCGTGGTTCCGTACTTTGATAATTCACAATGATGACTGGCACCAGGCAAGAGCCACATGTCTAACGTACCATAGAAGAATCCAACGTTGATACATGCATCTCTGACCTCCGTAGCGAGAGCTTGCTGCACTGCAGGATCGCTGCTGGAGATATTCGCCAGGTCTCTGGCCAGAATATACTTGAGTTTTCTTGTATATAAAGAGACGATCAAGCTCACATGATAGGAATTTCTTTAAAACCAGTATCTGCCTGCTCAGCTTTTCTTACTAGGGTCGACATGAAAAGGTAGATAGTAGGTAGACCCGGCCTTACGAGCAGTGGATTTCGGCCCGAAGAAGCCGGACCCTCTTAAACCAGCACTACCGTGTTCGAACTATGGCTGTCAAGTACGTGCCGCACATACTCACTGGGTGTTGATCTCTAAATTACACGCTACCTTAGATCCCTAGCTTCCTGCATATTCTGCAAGATTATTAAGGGTGAAGTCAACTACATAATTGAGAACTGAATTGTTGTACTCAATGTATCGGATTTAACCGTCAACAGGCGAGATCCCCAGCTTCAAGCTCGTCGAGACAGAGCTCTCGTAAGTCCGGCGTGTAATTCTTTGGAATACTTTTCGCTGATCAGCCTCTACGATATCCAATAGGTTTGCGTTCTTGGACATTGGACCCTTGTCGAAGGGACATGCTCTGATCATCCCGAAATGTGTGTACTTCAATTCGAATACTCGAAATACTTAGTGATTCAAGGTCTGCTTAGATCATGCTGCGAAGTTGCACGAGCTTCCGGATGAGCACTTGACGGACATACTGCCCATTGCAAAAAAGATCGCACTCGCTCAAGGGGTTGCGGATTATAACATTCTCCAGAACAATGGTCGTCTCGCACATCAAGTAAATGGATGATCATTTGGATGAGGCGGCTACTAACTTTGCATCATAGGAAGTCGACCATGTTCACTTCCACGTCATCCCCAAGCCGGATGATAAACAGGGCCTCATTGTCGGCTGGCCTGCTAAGCAAGCAGATAAAGAAGAGCTGAAGAAACTAACAGAAGAGCTTGTCAGTAAATTGAAATAATTGGATTCAAATTTTTCCTGTAAGTTGATGCGTCGTTAAATATGACTTGCGATAAATTCTGACCCTAAATGAAGGCTATTTATCATACAAAAATTCGACTGCAATCGATTATATTAGCTCATATCGTCTCTTCCGGCGCCATCAAGGCTGTATTTCCGCGATCGTGGAAATCACACTCGAAAGGATATGGTAAACTTCAAAAAAACTTAGTTCCTTCTCAGTTCCCGATGAATGTTGACATTGGACGTACTTGAGAATAGCTGATTTAAATTTAACCTCTGGAGTTATCTCCTGGCCCCATTCGTCAGTGGCTTTCGTGATAGTGGTCGTTGAGAGGATGGTTGCAACAGCAATCCAAAGACTTCCATCTCCAAAATGACGACCAGGACAAATGCTAAAACATGAAAATTAGTTTTCAACATAACTGACACACCGATCACATACCGTCTCCCCCAACCAAAGATAGGTGGAAATGGTTCACCATTCCCGGCAGGCTTTGGAAGGAATCGTTCTGGCATGAAGTCTCTGGGGTTACTGTAGACATTTTCGTCCAAGGTCATAGCACTGGATGAATCTGTTGAGTGACAGTAGTCTTCGGGTAGCAAAAGCGCTTACCGTATGTTAGCGAAGACCAGGGAACCTTTAGGAATGAACATATCTTCATAAACATCATCCTCGGATGACAGGTGAGGTAATCCTGTGATGTTGCGTCAGGCCCAATCGCAAGAAGATAACTACCATGACACAAACCCAATGGAGCGGCCTGGTGCCACCTGCAAGGATGTTAGCGTTAGCAGATCAAGTCTTCGAACATCACCTCAATGATTCCTGCCATACAGCCTCTACATATGGAAGCGATGCACGGTCGCTAAATTGAGGCAAGTGGCCGCGGCCAATAATAGTATCCAATTCCTCTTGAGCGCGCCTCTGGCACTCTGGATGGAGAATCATGGCAAGAATAAATATCAGAAGAGACACCGCGACCTATTCCAAAGCTCAATGCCAGATAGATGGGCGATCAGAGTCGAATAACTTACTGTATCTGTCCCAGCTGCATGCATAATAGCTGCAGTACCTTGAATATCGTCAAGGGTGAGGCGACCTTTGGTCCCCTCGCGTCCCATTGACTCTAGGTGGGAAAGAACGAAAGAGGACTCTGCATCCCCGTGTGCCTGTACAACCGCAAGGCAATTGTTTTGAGCAACAACTCGGAAGTTTGTGATAATGCGTACCATCTGGTCCTGGATCTTAGTCACAGGAGCTTCATGAAGTTTGCGCACTAGATGTCGATACTTTCGAGCATGATTTGCGTAGTACGTGCCGGGGAACCAGGACGGGAAATGTCGCACTGTTGAATCGATGAGCTCTCCATTCATTGGTATCAAAATATGCAAACAAACAGAAGGGGAAGAAGTCGATCGGTGTTCCGCCTGGAGGTCCGACGTCGAACAAGGCTATCTTTGCTTTGTGTGCTATTTGATAGTACCAATCATCACCATCAGTGTTAATTTGATGACCATACGTCATCTGTACGATACTGCCTGTTGCAAACCTGAATGCTACTCAGTTTACGAAAAATAATAGACATGAAAGGACAGTTACTTCTCAACACTCTGCTGGAAGTTTTTTGGTTTGGCAATTAGTCTTTGGCACAACTGTCGAGCCTGTTGCAATTGCACTGGCTGATATGTGGCGCATTTGTCTCGGCTCAAAAATTGATGGAACATTTTCCTGTGTAGCTGGGCCCGCTTTCCATAGTCGAGTAGGGTGAGACTGGGCTGCCATCCCATCCTGATTCGAGATATTTAATTGATTTAGTTCCAAAGACAAAGCTAAACGTACATCTCGAGGAGCCAAAATTGTGGTCTTCCGCTGTAGTTTTTACTTCTCTTCTCTAGCAGATCAGTAGCAGCTTTGTAGCTGTTCAAAACGAGAAAAGACTTGTTCAGAGTATGCAGATAGATCACATCGCCTAAAGTAGTGATTTTACGGCGAGTTCTCAGAGATGTGTAGCGGCTGAAAAGATACGACGGACCGTAAAGTTTTCCCCACTCATAGAAAAACGTCTCTTGGCGGGATGTAGGCATCGAAAATAGATGTCCAAGGAGTGGTAAGGCCGGTGGTCCTGGCGGTAAAGGCAGTCCCCTCGATCTTGATTGTCGGCTGAGCCATGAGAAGGCAGCACCGGCAAGGACAGAGAAAATCACTGCGAGCTCAAGGATGTCAGAAAAAGGCATGCTTCTCTTAGGAAGGATCGTCTCGAGATGTGGTCAATGTCTCTTGGGGCTGGTTATAACAGATTGTTGGAATGTGAGTTGTCTGCGCAGCATAATAAGGACTCGCTGATTATCAAGCACAAACTGGTATGTAGGGGCGTCGATTTCGCTCTGAAACATTTCCAGCAGACCTCAGGAACAAGAATCATTCTGGACGCCACAAAAGCCAAACGAAATAGAAAATTCCGTCATGTACTTTGACAATGGACCCGTGTTGTGAGTAATAACCGGGGCCTAGCCCAACGACGCGAATCTGCCATGTGATAAGAATAAGAATAACCTTCAAGTTTGCGACTGTGATCTTCGGGTCAATATTATGGCACTGGGTTGTCGAAATACAATGCGAGTTAAGTCAATTGATGAGCCCCGATGGTCGAGATGAGTCCAGGCTAGGAGGGGGATTGCATTGTGCAACTCATCATGACAAGGCCATATATATGGTAGTTATGGATAATTCCCAGCGTTTGGGAGTATAAACATGGATGTAAGTAGACCTCTTGAGGGGGTGTCGTTGCGGGCCCGCTTCAGCAGAGGGTAGCCGAGTATTACGTAACCGAGAAGAATATAGCACGACGATCTTCAGCAAGCCATTTAGCGATGATAAGTACATAACTTATAGACGATTGCAAGCATCGACGACGGTTCTATGTCACAAAATAATTCATCACTAATCGGATCCGTTATCGAACGCGAGCCGACATCTCATCCTGCTCCAAAGGCTTTCGCTCCAGCCAAAACAGGTTTTCCGGCTGTCCAGCACCGATCGAAGAGCGCTTTTGCGCGCAATATCGAGGGCTTGCGCAAGTCTGGGGCATCGAGACCTCGATATGCGCCCACTATTGTTTCCAGCAGGCTAGCGCGGCCGTCAGAATCAGCCGATCTTGATGACTGGAGAAGTCAAACGAGCCGCGAAAACGAGGAGCGAGTTGCAAACATGACAGAGGAGGAGCGAGACCGAGAGAGGCAGGAGATTCTTGATCGCTTCGGGGCAGGTATTGGTGACCTCCTGAAAAGGGTGAGGCTGGCCAGGGAAAAACAGGCAAAAAGTGTTCAAGGTGACAATAATTCGTCATCACTGGTAGATGCTACTCAGGGTCAAAACAGTGTCTTTGAACCAGGTTAGAGCCGCTGAGCGTTCTTCGTTCTAACAATTTGCTCATCTGTCTTTTCCCCTAGTTCCAGTAACTCCTCGAGAAAGTATCGGCCGGGAGATTGCCTCCAATCGGTGTGAGTTACATCATCATCTGCGTCGTGTGAAGTCCCTAAAGAATATCACATCCAGTATCTACACCTCCACCTGCGTTATCTACAAGTAGTACTCGCCCTTCTAGCCGTGCGGATCGGAAGCTTCGTTTCGCAGAGCTAAGCCCGGAAGATGTTCATGTCTACGAGTCTGCCCCGACTTCACCGCGACGTAAAGCACTCGCATTACCTCCTCCTTCCAGCGATAGCTCTGCTGTATCACTTGGACGATTTTCTGGGTGCTTAGCACCTCCAGCACCTACCCCTGCTTCGCCGAAAGTCGATGCAGAGCCTGAAGAAGGATCAGCAGAATACATACGTCGCCGCTACTTCCCAAATGCGCCTGCAAATGACCCCAATATCGCTTGGATGCAGGAGTCACAACCTTCCGACTTGCAGGCTGCCTCTGCCCTCCGATTTGACCTTTCGGGTGCGCCGATCCCTCTGTCTGTTTCGTCAACTCTCCCAACACACCTTGGGCTTCACCATCATGCTGAGGGAACACATGCGGGCTACACCCTTGATGACATGTTCCTTCTTTCGCGGTCTACAGTGCCTGCACAAAGGGCGACGATGCTCGGAGTCTTAGCTAAAGTTGCTCAAAGAATCGCAGCAATGTCAAAGGGAGAGACAGAAGGGGTCGAAGGGCTTCTGGGTCGGGAGGAGGAACTTCGAAAACGGATTGTGGCTGCTGGGGCCGAGGCATTGCCAGAAAGAGGAAGTGTTGGAGCTCGAGCTGTCGAGGTCGTTTGGCAATGCATCGTAGGCTGGGATGAGGAGATCACGACCGTAGAAGGCGTCGAAATGGATTCTTCCTCAGACGCAGCAATCACCTCCCTCCGCTTGGACTTTTTCCTACCGCAAATTGCAGCATTGTTTGCCCAAGGCGACATCACAGAAGAAACCAAACTGCAACTCTTAGGTATCCTTCATCGCCTGGGACAACAAAGCAACAGTTTTGCGACAGCTATTGTCACTACCCCAAAACTCATGCATAGCATCATACACATCTTCCTTTTGACGCCCGTCTCCCCAACGGAGACCTCCCCCCTCCCCGATCCACGTGCCATCGAACTCCTCATTACCCTGGCAAATGCGTCACGGCAGAATGCCAGCGCTCTTCAAGAATTTGCAGATGCACTTCTGCGATTCATTTCGTTCCTACCACCCTCTTCCCTGTATCCACCTGTGCTAGCCACCTCTTTGTTAACCGCTACACTTCGTTTCTACACTGTCCTTGCGACCTACGGGTTATATTCGCATATTGCTACCACCGCCATGGAACAGCTCTCACAGCTTAGCCAATACATCCTCTCTGACGCCTGCTCTTCATCAACACTCGTGACCGCTTGGACAGACTTATCGGCGGCTTGGATGGTGTGTGCCATAGACCCTCATAAAACCACGCCCGATCACGAGATCTTGTGGAGTCAGATCATTGGATGGGGCTGGAGCTCAGAGGTCAATAACCTGAGCGACCGATTGGGAACCGAGCAGAAGGATTGGTTGATGTGGGCAGGAGTATGGAAGGTTTACGCCGTATGGCTGGAAGGTGCAAGGGTGAACTGCATCCGAGGGGGTTCATCGGAGAGAATGGAATGTCTTGACGTCATTCGAGATGGATTCACGGACGGGAAGGAGAAAGAGGTTGTCATTGGCTGTCTGGACACAATCAAGCAGTCAATGAACCAATTGGTTTCCCTTCCGCCTGGCCAATCCCGACTTCCATATCTCCGCGCCATAAAAGGTTATGCCACCACATTGAGTGCAGCCATACGCTTGTGGTTAGCGTGTCTTCCTCCATTGTCAGATGGTCCGCCGGATTCGCCACCCTTCCCATTACCGTTCCCTCGGATTTCCGACTTGTGCGCGATGATTACCGTGCACCCGTCCTGGTCGCTATTGGACTCCAAAGACCGAAACACGCGCCATGTTTATGTATATCTGAGATCGCTGTCGGAATTGCTATCGGGTTATCTTCGACTATCGCGTCGACTTCCGACCACGCCAAAGGAGCTGTGGACGGCCCAGGCGCTTTCTATACTTTCGAAATTGCTCCCTGGGGATGAGGAAATTGCGTTGCAGGTTATGGATGACATCTTGAGCTTGGTAACGCCGGAATGGCTGGATGGGTTGGGAATCCGGACCCCACCGGTTATCTGGGATAGAGGTGGGATGAACGTGATTAAACCGTTCGTGGTACATGCCATACGACCACATAACGACATCCATATTGGACCTACATCTCCGACACCTCAGTCGATATCAACCGCCACCACGCAACGCTTTCCATCTGCCACGGTACTGCGTACGTTTGGGCTTCCTTTCTCTCGTGAATGGACTTTATCACCTCTCGACCACTTGCTTCACTCTGGAACTTCGCAAGTGTTCAAAGCACTTCCAGTTGGTTGGGATGCATCAGAGGTTGAGATCGTCCGTGCATCGCTTGTTCTCACAAGGGTCTGCCAAGAGGTCTTGCGTCATTACTCACTCGTGAATTTCGTCTTGACGCGGGAGGAGGCTGTATTTGGTTGCATGAAAGTCTTCATGCTTGAGCATGGTCAGACCCAGACAACCGACTCGACTGAAGAGGTTTTCCGTGACCAAATCGTCGGCCAGTTCATGGGAGATGTCTTGCGCCCTTACACTGTCTCCGCTGCCTTGTCTCGCTCTTCCTCAGGCCCTGTCATTCCCACTCCTGCTCACCCTAACCTTGAACAAGTTGCCACTAATTTTTTGGGCGCAACTCCTTTCTATCAGTATTACACTGATTTCCTTGCATTGTACGATGCGATATCCTTTTCCCATCCGCTGTTTGCCAGTCTTCTTCTGCCACCGACGTCGATGCGATATCCCTTCGATTATCGCAAGCATCTCTGGAACGATTTCGGACATATTTTGAAGACAGTGCGCACACCCATTGACCAGGTCATCTGCGAGGATCTCAAGGAGTATCTGTGGCCGATTGAAGAAGATCCGCAGATGATTAGCTTTTACCTCCGTGGACTCCTCAAGCAGCAACTCCAGGGCTTCGTGCACTTGGTGGCTCTGCATCATATCGCTTCGTCCATCTGGTTTGATATCTCTACTGATTCGTGGGGAGAAGATCGTGCCGGCAAGTTGTTGAAGGCGGTCGTCGACCAAGGGAATCATGAGCTGGTCAGGGAAGTGGTTCAATACCGGCAACATGCTGCAGGGGCTACCTTATTGCCTCCTCAATGTTTTGATCTGGCGTCAAGTGGCCAGGTTGGAGCATCGCGTCTTGAGTTTGTAGCTAGTCTAGGTTTGCGGGACAGATTACAAGGGTTGTTTTTCATGTCATAGATCTATCGTATTATCTAGCTAGATAGTGTAGAGTTGGTGTACTATTATACGGAGTTTTTGGATCTGCCGTTTAATGAACTCCAGAGCTTTTCGGCCTTGCGAAACTGATTCAAGACTCCGTAAGTCGGGCCGTCAGCCCGTGTGGACAGAGGAGAGGAGAGTACTGTACTGGCGCGGCCCCAACACGGAACAGCCAGTAATAGGAGTTTCCATTCGCATGTTGCAGAACGTCGAATGATTGCACGACCAATGACAAGGTCGTTTCCGTGCACCCCGTGGGTTGTGACAGGGAGTTAAAACCCTATCGTCTGTGTCAGGTCTTAGCCACCGCCGAGGAAATGCTTTTTCCACTCATATATTTCAATTCGTATTACCACGCAACCGAGTTGCTTAGCTGACTCAACGACCACCCAGGTCAATAACATAATTTTGCTTTCCTTTGTGCCTATGCATATCTTATCGATCTTCCTTGAACTTACAGATGGCGTCTCCATCAGTGCTCTCCGAATGGCCGCCAGCGCTAACCAAAGCTCAGATCGATGAGCTAACACTTCTAGCGACCTCGTACGCTTTTTCAACGGGCTTGCTCTATCTTCCCCCCGCCGAGCGCCAACCGACGGTCCCAGAATCTGCCGTACACGCACCGCTCGCCCTCTTCCCATCTCCGTTCCCTCGTAGTCTCTTCGAACAGGCGAAACGTATCCAGGGCATATATAATATTCTGTATGCAAGGATCGCTCTTGATGAAGAGTTCCTGGATCGAATCATGGGGACAGAGAACGGTGTTGGAAAGGTTGACGACTTCATTGGACAGCTCTGGACAGGATGGAGGGGGCTAAGGGACAAGGGATTGGCGCAGGTGTGCAAGGATCATCAAATTTGAAGCGAGTTGTTGTAATGGACCTTCTTCCATTCAGTCTCTTCACCTTGGATTATTCCGATCAGATTATCTCGTCCACTCGCCTCCTGATGAGCCCACGTCTCTCAAACAAGTGGAATTCAATACCATCTCGGTGTCATTTGGTTCGCTTTCGCACCGTACAGCTCGTCTGCACCGGTATGAGGTTCACAATGATTATTGGAGCTCTATCAAAATCTTTTTTGTCAGATACCTTTACGCATCCACGCAATATTACAATACCTCACCCGACCTCAGAGCCGAAAATTTTCCCGAGAATGACACAATTGCTGGATTAGCAGAAGGTTTGGCTACTGCGCACAAAGTCTACAACAATGATCAGTAAGTCTTTGCGACATTATCCTTACACGTGTAATGATTTTGGTTCAGAGCTCGTGTCCTTTTCGTTGTCCAGCCCGGGGAGCGCAACGTTTTTGATCAACGACCTTTAGAGTATGAACTCCTAGAGAAGTAAGTTCTCAAACCCTTTGAACTCGTCCTTGCATATCATGCGCAATACAGATACTCTATACACGCCATTCGTCAGACATTCGAAGAACTGGCGCACTCTGCTACCGTTGACCCCGATAGCCGCGTTCTGCGTGTGGCTGTCTCTCCTGATCTTCATCCGAATGGTTTCATAGAAATATCGGTCGTATACTTCCGTTCAGGATACGCTCCCCATGAATACCAGACACCTACGCACTATCAAACACGATTCCTCCTCGAGCGATCGAAAGCGATCAATTGTCCATCTATCGCGCTTCAGCTTGCTGGAGGGAAGAAGATACAGGAGGTCCTCACTCATCCAGGTGTCCTAGAACATTTTCTTGCTGATGAGAAGAAGTGGAGTGCGGCCGTATTCTCCAAATCAGAGCTAGATGAACTACGTCAAACATTCATGGGCATGTGGGGATTGGATGTTGGCAACGACTTACTCACGTCGGATTATGATGCGCTTCAATCTGGGAAAGAAGGCTATGGAGTGCTTAAAGCTCGCGAGCTTGCACAATCACTCGTTCTGAAACCGCAGAGAGAAGGCGGTGGCAACAATGTATACAAAGATTCTATCCCTCCTTTTCTCAATAAACTGCCACCCCAAGAACGGCAAGCTTGGATAGCTATGGAGCTGATCGTCCCTCCTACCGGCACAGGAAATTATCTCGTTCGGGCAGGTGGTGGAAATCAAGCCCCAGTCAAGGTCGAAGTTGTTAGCGAACTTGGGATATTCGGTTGGGCGTTGTTCGGAACACATGTGGACATAAGGCAAAAAGAAGTAGGGTGGCTAGTCCGAACGAAAGGGAAAGATAGCGACGAAGGTGGCGTGGCGACTGGCTTCTCAGTCCTTGACTCGGTCTTGCTTGTAGATAATTAGATTGGTGACCAATGCCAGTGACTCTGTTATAAATATAACTGACAAGCTTTCAAACTAGGCGATTACTCGTATCATTGACATAGCATCCTGTAGAACATGGTGGTTCCCAACATTGACTTTAAGCTTCGTGCCGGTTGTCATCACTCACACCTTTGTTCGCTTCTCTCCAATAACTCGTTTCTAAGTTCTCACTTCTCAGCGTATTGCCTCTCAATAAAAAAGCAATTGGGTCGCCCGGGGTAGGGTAATACATTGGTCGACTTACCTGAGAAGTGGGCCTATCCCTACCAAGATGACTTTCCTACAAATGCTACTAGTCAGTGTTTTTTTGTTGTGGCAGGTCTTCTGATTAACTCATACCCGGGTATACATAGGATCAGTCAAACTTCCTAAACGGTGAAGACTTTACATCCAGGTCCGATGACAGTCGATTGAGCATTTTCACATATCGCAAGATATGTAAGCGTGTTGGATGTAGCTACTCAGAGCTACTTTCAGATTTATCAGTATTAGGATTTGGCGAAACCTATTGAAAAAGGAGTTCAAATTGTCTTATAGCATTGTTGCTCCAGGTCTCTTGATCCCAAGCGTGCTTAGCAGACCGGGGACCCTGATCCGAACCTTTGGGTTCAGAAGCCACTTATCTTTCGATAAGGTGTCCAACCCTCGCTTCCTTTTGGACTCACATGGCCAACTCTCCGAGCTATCTAAACGCATTCAGAAATGTATAAGACTTTGGCTTCTTGGGCCCAGTCTTTTGATCCTTGCTTACGCTTGCCCATCGCCAATATGGGATCCGACGCCGACTCCAAGAAGTCTCTCGATGAGAAAGTTCCAAACGAGAAACGTGACCATGTCGCTGTCTCGACAAAAGTCGTCGATACCGCTGCTGAGCTCTCTTCTGGTGACGTAGAGATTGACCCAGCGGAAGCATTGAGGGTCAGGTATGTTGGCGATCCTAAGCACTTCATAAACTTCGAATAAGTGTTTATACAGGAAGAAGATCGACTATCACATCCTTCCCCTTATGTGCAGTAAGTTGTCGATCCCGTTCGCTCGTCAGTACCGCTGACAAGTACCAGTTCTTTACTGGTAAGCATGAAAGGTCTTTTGGTTCGTTTATGATCGCCGACACCATCGCTTCAAAGGATCCAGTTCATGGATAAGACGACACTCGGCTCAGCAGCTATTCTTGGAATCAGGTATGTTATGTAGTCGGCTCACCCATGGAAACCGCTGGGCGCTGGGCGTTTACACCAAAACTTAGAGAAGCAACGCATTTGACTGTTAACCAGTATGTCATGACGTTTTTCGTATGTGATCACTTTTACCCATAAGTAAAACTTTCTAGATATAACTGGTGAAGTTCCGACAACTAAGTTGTTCAAGCAGCGGTACTAAATCTCATAGGCTTGGAACGATATTCTACATCTCTTATCTGGTATTTGAGTTTCCACAGAACTTGGCGCTTCAACGTTTCCCTGTTGGCAAATGGATGAGGTTTTGCGTTTGCTTCGGCTCTCGAGTCATGGCTGATTCGGCGTGACGTGCAGCATCAATATTACTACCTGGGCCATTGCCCTTTGCGCGCATGCTGCCTGCAAGAACTTTGCCGGTCTCTTCGTCGTTCGTCTGATCCTTGGGATGTGTGAAGGATCGATCACAGCTGGTTTCCTCATTGTTAGTTCGATGTTCTATACCAGAGTCGAGCAAACATTGAGAGTCGGTTATTGGTGTGAGCGAAGTGTTATATTTTTTTGGAAGCTACATGACTTAATTTCTCATCATTATCAAGTTCTTATGAATGGCACAGGTATGGAATCTGGAGCTCACCCGTTGCGACTGACTGATAGACTTCCAGCCCAGATCATTACTGGGTTCATCAGCTTTGGTACTCTGCACATCAAGACCGGCAAGTTCGAGCCCTGGCAATGGTAGGCAACTTCAGAGGACTCTTAGTCTCAGTCTAATCTGCTCAGGCTTATGATCATCACTGGAATCATTACACTCATTACTGCAACAGCATTCTGGTATGTCCTGCTATCTCGACAGGCCAAACCTTATATTGAATAGAGACTAATATAGGTTCCTTTTCCCGGATTCACCTACGAATGCATGGTTTCTTACAAAAGAGGAACGTGTTATCGCTATTCAGCGAATTAAGGTCGGCCTTGACTATGCATGATACGTCAAGGTTTTCCCAAACTTTCACAGGTCAATCAAACTGGCATCGAGAACAAGCATTTCAAGAAGGAGCAGTGCGTGTTCCTTTCCCAACCGACTGTATAGACAACAAAGCTCATAACCTATCAGAATGATCGAGGCTTTACTTGATCCGAAGACATGGCTTTTTGCGCTTTTCTCTGCGCTCAACAACGTTCCCAACTCCCTCACTAACCAGCGCCAAATCATAGTGACCTCGTTTGGTTTTACCGCTCTGCAGACTACTTTGCTCGGCTGTGTCGATGGCACCATCGAAATTGTGACAATCTGGACTGGCGTCACTCTAGCCGCAAGACTGCCAAACAGTCGGGCCTACATCTCTGTTGCGTATACTATTCCAAACATTCTCGGTGTATTCTTGGTCAATTTCTTGCCCTGGGGTGACAAGATCGGCCTCCTATTCAGTGTATGGATTACCGGTGAGAGCATTCAACAACTCCTTGTTATAAATTGAACATCAGAGGTCTTTCAAAATAGGTGTTGGAACAACGGGTTTCGTTCTTTCGTTGTCTTGGCTGTCGAACGTCACTTCGGGACACACCAAGAGGATTACTGTGAATGCTGTTATGCTATGTGCATACTGCATTGGAAACTCTGCTGGTCCGTTTATGTGGCAAGCAAAGTACAAGCCAAGGTCCGATCCAATCCCTTATATTTCATACTCGACTGACTGTTCAATAGAAACCACGTTCCTTGGATCATAATTGGAATCTGCTATGTTGCCGGCATATTTTTAGTCTTGACAATCCGCTGGCTTCTCGCAAGAGAGAACAGGATTCGTGATATGGAACCAGCTGATACGACCTATGATAATGTGTACCTCGAGAAGATTGCCAACGGCGTCGTCGAACAAGTAAAGGTCGACAAGGTTTGTAATTCTTTGGTCTCTATCGAAAGAAATTCTCAATTTATCGTCACCAGGAATTCTTAGACCTTACAGATTGTCAGAACCGAGACTTCAGATATGTACTGTAATGATAAAAGCTGTTTATGACTTCTATGTATTCTTTCTTAGTTAGCTCGACACGCCATAAAACTTCCAAAACTGGATCACGCCGTTGCTTGCAATTATTGATTAAGATCCTCCTTTTTTATTATAATAGCCACTCTGCGCAGATAACCAACTGGGAACGGTCAAATTTCACCTGTATTGGCTGAATGTGCCAGACTGTTAACCTGCGCTGCTTTACATTATGTTCGGTATACGAGCATATCTCGCCAGCTCACCAGCCCGTCTGACTCGGATCCTGATGTCATTCTAATCTGATTATCTGGCCGTGACTTAGACTGACTAAACATCTGAGGCTGAAATCTCAGTTGCGATAATCGATATTTTATCGCCCAACCTCGACTATGACGAAAGTAATTCTCGTCACCGGTGAGTCAAGAAAATTGTCCATCTAGATGCCATCGTCACAGCGTTATCCCAGGTTCTAACGCTGGTATTGGTTTTGAGCTCGTTCGCCTTTTGGCTCAGAAGGGCCATATCGTCTATCTTGCTTCAAGGAACGAAGCTTCTGGACAGAAAGCACAGTGAGTAGTCCGTGACAAGATTTCTGACGTCCCGATCACCTCTTATATAGAGCTCAGCTTAAAGAGGAGGGCCTTATTGTGAAATTAGTCCAGCTTGACGTCACTGACATCAAGTCTATTGTTGCGGCAAAGGATACTATTGAGAAGGCTGAGGGAAAATTGGATGTTTTGGTCAACAACGCAGGCATGTTTACTGATCCTATGAAGACATTCTACTGACGTTTCTTCCTTAGGTGTCGGTCTGCTCGATAAGGACCAGAATGCTATCACAGTTTCCTTGGACGTGATTCGTGAAGCTTTCGAGGCTAACTTCTATGGCATGATTCAAACGACTCAGACATTCCTTCCTCTCCTTCGCAAATCTTCTCAGGCGGTCATACTTAACGTCACCACCGATATGGCCTCGAACAACCGCCAATCCAAGGCAGATGACCTCCACGTTGTCGCCTATAATACCTCTAAAGCCGCGGCCAACTCGTATACGATTGCTTTGGCCTTTGAACTTCGTAAGGACGGCATCAAAGTCAATGCCATAACTCCTGGTTTTACGTCAACCAAGTTAAACAACTTCAGGGAGGGAGGTAAGCCTGTCAAAGCGGGAGCCGAAATCATACTCCCTTGGTCTCTCTTGAACGAGGAAGGGCCCACAGGTCGGCCTTTCTTGTCATCAAATCTAGACACTAATCGAAAGTCTTCTAGGACTCTTCATCGATGAGAATGGCATAGAATTTCCCTGGTAATGTCCAGTGAATCTATAATACCGCGAACCGCAAAGAGCCTTGTACCAAACAGAATGCAATACATGATTGTACGCCACGGGATGAGCAAGCAATGAGCACTGAGCAAGTACCGTTGATCTATACTCTCAAGAAGTCTTCTCTCAACCCAGGTCCATGTCACGGACTTTGTATCCGCTTCTTATTATAAGTATTCCGCCTCGTGTCGCCCCTTCTCCATGTTAACGCTTGAAGAGTATAAGTACTGAGCTTCTCACTCTTAGCCCAGGAACTTCAATCTCGCTATGCTTGTCAGCATGGGACAGGATGCTGACTCGAACAAGCCTCACGATGAGAAACTCGATGAAGAAGTTCTATCAGAGAAGCACGTTCATGTCACCATCTCGACGAAGTTCGTCGATACCGCTGCTGTTTTTTCTTCAGGTGATGTACAAGTTGATCCAGCAGAAGCGTCGAGGGTCAGGTATCTCAACAAATCCTCGTTCATTGAGGTCGATCTAAATATAAGTCTTGGTACAGGAAGAAGATTGACAATCATATCCTTCCTTTGATGGGTCGTACGTTGACAATATCGCTTGCCTGACAGTCCCCCCGCTGACATGAGCTATAGTCCTCTACTGGTAAGCATAGAGGACAAATCAATTGGTTGATAGTCATCGATATTGCTCCATAGTATTCAATTCATGGACAAATCTACGCTTGGATCAGCAGCTATTCTCGGGATCAGGTTTGTTCTGTCGACTTTCCTAGAGTATTCTCTCTGAAAAAATCTCTGATAGAGAAGCGACACACCTCACTGCCAATCAGTAAGTATCACGTCTTCATATGCATTTCGATTGTCCACAAGTAACACTTGCACCAAGATATAACTGGTAAAGTTCGAATACTAACTTTACTTGAACGGCGTAACTGAAGTTTGGATAGGCTCGGAACAATATTCTATCTAGCATATCTGGTTTTTGAGCTTCCCCAAAATTTGGCACTACAACGTTTTCCTGTTGCAAAATGGATGAGGTTTGGTGTTCGCTATGGCTATCGAAATGACGATTGACTTGTCGTGACTCGGATATGTACCGTGACAGCATCAATATCGCTGTCTGGGCTATCGCTCTTTGTTCGCATGCTGCTTGCAAGAATTTCGCTGGTCTCTTAGTCGTTCGCGCCATCCTCGGAATGTGCGAGGGATCGATTATCGCCGGATTCCTTATCGTTACCTCCATGTTCTACACTAGAACTGAGCAAACAACGAGGGTTGGGTTCTGGTGTAAGCAAGATAATGCATTTCAAGAAGACGTCTGAATCGTCCCTTTGCATTAGGTTTCATGGCTGGTCTTAGTATGTGTTGTTTTGTATGCATATTGCCACTACTGAGAAACTCTCCAGGCCATATCATTTCTGGGTTCATAAGCTTTGGAATTTTGCACATCAAGACAAACAAGTTCGAACCCTGGCAGTGGTGTGCCCTTCAACTCTGCTTACACTCTTCGTGGACTCAGCCCTTCCTACTTTTCACTTAGGCTGATGCTCATCTTTGGGCTCATCACGCTTATTGTCGCGGCGGTATTCTGGTGTTTTTTACCATCGGAATAGGCGATGTCTTTTCTCTTACATATAGTAACTACAGGTTCCTTTTCCCTGATTCACCAACGACTGCATGGTTCCTTACGAAGGAGGAGCGCATGATAGCCGTTCAGCGAATCAAGGTTCGCCATAAGTCTGCGTGATTCACAATAGAGGTTGCTCAATCGTACCCAGGTCAATCAAACCGGAGTTGAGAATAAATATTTCAGAAGGGAGCAGTGCGTGTTCCCTATTGGACTGTCAACAAGTAACTCACTAACCCGCGATTCAGAATGATCGAGGCTTTACTCGATCCGAAGACCTGGTTGTTTGCGCTTTTCGCTGCGTTTGAAAATATTCCCAATTCGCTCAGCAACCAACGCTCGATCATCGTCAATTCATTTGGCTTCACCACCCTCCAGACCACTCTGCTTGGTTGTGTCGACGGTGTTATAGCCATTGTCTCCATTTGGAGTGGCGTCGTCATAGCTACAAGAATACCAAACAGCCGGGCTTATGTTGCGTGCGCGTACTTTATCCCAGACATTCTCGGTGTTTTCCTCCTGAACTTCTTGCCTTGGGATAACAAGGTAGGACTTTTGTTCAGTGTTTGGATTTCTGGTGAGATTAGGATGTCCACAACCCCCCCTAGCATATTTTCTGACATTTTTCACTGTCAGGTGTGGGCACGACTGCTTTCGCGATTTCATTGTCTTGGATCTCGAGTGTAAATGCGGGACACACTAAGAAGGTGACAGTGAATGCTATTATGCTTTGTGCATACTGCATCGGAAATTCTGCTGGGCCGTTCATATGGCAATCGAAATATAAGCCAAGGCCGGTTTCAAATCCCTACTTCTGTATCATTGTCTGATTTTACTCCAAAGGAACCATGTTCCTTGGCTCATCATTGGCATATGCCACGTTATCACCATATGTTTACTCTTAAGTATCCGCTGGCTTCTCGCGCGCGAGAACAGGATTCGCGACCAGGAGCCAGCTGACGACACTTACGACGCCGTTTATATTGAGAGGACTGTGGATGGGTTCCTTGAAAAAGTGAAGGTTGACAAAGTGCGCAATTTGTTGACCTTACTGTGGACTACTATCAAACATTGAAATAACTTTCAACGTCTCCTCTTTAGGAATTCTTGGACCTTACTGATCGTCAGAATCGTGACTTCAGATATGTATTGTAACGGACTCCAGTATTGACAACTTTGTATTTGATCATTGTACATGATGGACATTCTGTTTGCAGCGTTGAATTCACTACTACATCGAGTACGCACTGTACAGTATTCCCGGATTGTCATCATGGTGTGGGTAAATGGTAAACACGACGGCGTGGTCGTGGTGTTTGCTCTCGGCCCGGGATCAACCATACTACTCACCAACATATTCACGGTCTACGACTGTCAACATGTCTTTGCCAACTTACCAGCGTATTCTGAGTGATGAACCGTCCTTTAAAGGAGCAACGGGAATAAGTGAAAGGTCCTCTCACAGATTCGTCCGTCTTTTCACTTTGTCCACAATCGTCATAACCATGATCTACGGCATTCAACACATTCCGCGCATGGGTAGCTTTAGGTTCCCAATGCTCTTCAGCGGATGCCATAAAGGCCTTCACAGGGGCCGAACTGAGTTGCCGAGCCATTACACTTTGCCTTCCGGAGACAAGATGCCTTCGGTCGCGCTTGGTAAGCCAGCACTCATCTCGTACCACTCACTAACACAAAAACAGGGGTCTGGAAGGCGGGTAAAAGTGAAGTCGGATTCGCTGTACAAGTGAATTATCAACCAAAGACGCGCCTTGTCCACCTGCCTCACGGATATTGCAGACTGCCTTGAAAGCTGGCTATAGACACATTGATGGAGCTTGGGCTTATGGGGTACGCCCGTACGACAAACTTAAAATCACGGCAATAACGCGTTGATAGAACGAAGCTGAAGTCGGTGAGGCGATCAAAGCTAGCGGGGTCCCACGTAAAGACATATGGTTGACTTCGAAGGTATGGAGGAAATCGACACGAATAATTATTAAACATTGGCCTGCATTCTAATTCAGCTTTGGAACACATTCCATACGCCAGAGGATGTCGAACCTGCCATAGACGAGAGTTTGACGCGCCTCCAAACGAATTACATTGACCTTTATCTGATTCACTGGTTATTGTCGTCTTTACCATTCCCACCGGAAGCTAACTGATTCCCAACTTTAGGCCCGTTGCACAGAATGCCGATTTATCACTCAATGAGGAACTAACTGCTAACCCTTATCCTACTTGGCAGAAGCTTGAGGAGATGGTCGAGAAAGGCAAAGTCAGGAACATTGGAATTAGCAAGTGAGTCCTCGTCCACCTTTCGCCGCAAATACCTATCTGATGAATTCGAAGCTTCAACGTTCGGAGGCACGTTTTTTTATGTTCGTCTTTGGAATTGTTCGCTGACATTAATCTGCACTGCAGAATCCAGAATCTTACCGGAAACCCTCTCAAATTCAAGCCTGCGGTCAATCAGGTACGATCCGCTCGCCACTTCCATGTATCTTTCTGTTCTAACCCTTCGTCAGGTCGAACTCAACTATTGGAATCCACAGCCTGAACTCGTCAAGGTCTGTGAAATCGGCATCATCATCTTTTCGCTCCTGCCAATGTCTCTCTAGTGGGCCAAGGAAAACAATTTACTCCTTGAAGCTTATTCTCCTTTCGGAGGCGATGGCCGTGTGAAGGATTCTCTTGCAGTCCCTGTGGTACGTATTATCACTGTATTCATCCGAGCCCGTGTCTCCTATAGTGTAATACATGTATCTAGGTGAAGGAAATTGCTGCCGAACTAGGTATCACCCCTGCCCAGGTCCTTCTCTCATGGCAAGTTCAACGTGGTGTACGTCATGGTTTCTTTTGTTCCGAATTGAGAAATGAGAAATGATGCCACTGGCTTATAGAACGTTGTTCTCCCCAAGAGCGTGACTCCATCTCGCATCATTGAGAATCTGCAGAGTAAGGATCGCGTTCTTCAACCCCCGTCACCAAGCTCTTACACGTGTTGATTCACCATTCCTTTTGAAGTCACCAGGCTTCCCCTTGCGCTAGCGGAGAAATTAGAGCAAGCCGCTGTGTCCCACAAGCCTGAACGTAGTAATGATCCAAGTAAGAAATGGGGTGTTGATATTTTCGACTAAACCTAGTGCAGCCATTTCGAACTCTTTGTAACTATCGAAAACCCCTGTTGTGGTTATCATATCAAGGTTGTTATTAGTCACAGATCGTGACTCTTCAGCGGCTTGTGTCGACATGGTGGTTCTAAAAGCACCGTTGGACGAGAAGAGATAGTTTTCTCAGGTTATCTCTTTCCTGGTTCTCTCGTGTACAAATCTATACAAATCATGGATGACACCCATACGCCACCGAAAGACCTTGAACCCTGAAATATGGCGCTTCCAATGTGGAAATCAAGAAGCGAGTCTCAGGGACAGGAACATCCACAATAATAGACGTCTAGAATGTGATGTTCTACCTTCTTGTGAGCATGGAGGTACCCTTCTGCTTCAAACGTGTCTGTTGCAATGTCGAGATAAGAGCTTAAAACGCCCTTATCAGTGCGAGAAAATAGTAAATTTTCCTTCTATTGTACTCTACCGTATATGGAGGGCATCTTGACAGTCGAATGATTTGTTATGCCATAGATAAGTACTTATGCTCCGCCCAGTGGGTAAAACAATGGGCCCGGGACTAAAAGACGGTCCCGGGTGCGTTATCAGTACAAACGTCCGGCACGTCTTCTTTTATTTTTGAACGTGGACAAAGAATATCGATGACGCAGCAATTGTGTAATCACACAGATAGAGCCGCGACTCGAAGCTGAACATATGTTAGAACATGTTACGTTGATATTGATCATAACGTTTCGATCACATTGATCCTTGACTCGTATCCTCAAGCTTGGTTGTCTCCCCGAGTCCGGTGCGCGCTTGGCGAGGTACGAGCTCGGCCGTGTGTGCCGGTTAGCGCTTACCGGTGATCAGTTAGGTCGATCAACAAGACACGTTTACTAGCGGCGCCACCGTTCCGTTGTTTCCATGGAGTATCATCGGAAGATTTTCATGATAGCAGAACTGGTGTATCGGTGTAACCCTTATTTTCCCTGTCAAACAGGGTCAAAATCAATTTCTCGAAATCGATCTCGAGCTTACTTGCGTATGACAAAGTTTAGTACGCCACACGCTGAATTGAACGTGTGTTGTTCAGATAGACCTCGAATTCAGCAAGCAAGATTCGCCTATATGAAAAAAAATGAAAAAAGTACGATATCAAGAAAAGCGTGTCATTGTTCCCAGCGTTACAAGCACTTTCATAGGCTGGTCTTTAGGCATCTACGGAGCCAAACGAACTTGGGTTCAGAAGGTCAATGACCGTGGCGGAAACGGTTCTATATTCACTGTCATACGGAACCTTTAGAGTGCCTAGAAGACAGAAACACGTATGGCCACGGAACCAATACAGGTTTCTTGCCAGAGCCAGACAAATATATGCTGATCTTGTGGAACTCGAAAGTCCGCCGCAACCATGGGGTCGCTTGCTTTTCGCCTGCCGATAAGAGTTTCGCCGAACTGAGGTAGGAAGAAAAGATACGAATCCGTTGAAAACTTGGTTGGACACAAGAAGCGCTGTGTGTCTTTTGGCGAAGGGAGAATCCTCAATGGTGTCTTCTGAGAAGCAAGGTAAGACTCGACCACACGAACGATGCTATGACTGACAAATTGACTATTCTCCACACAAGTAACATGTATATTCTGGGCAAGTATCATTGAATCAAATACACGGTTGACAACCGCGCGAGCGAGAGAAGACCGAGGCATTTGATCACTTCCGGGTGGGGTAGGCTGTATAGCGGCGATCGAAAAATCTGCGAGTTCTACATAGCAAATCAGACACGAGGACGATTGCGACACAGATCAATTCTTCTATGCGCGACTTAGGTGGCTTGAACATGAAAATAAAGCCCGAAACACACGTCAGTAAGCACCAGTGCCCTGGCTGTGAATCGATCGGCAATTGCAACGAATCACTATTTCTTGTCATGGAAGGTATATGTAGACTGTGGGCGAGGCGCGCACGGAAAAGGAGAAGAAGCCCTGACTATCGGGGGAACTGTTAAGAACCTTCAAAGCAAAGCATGGTCACATGTATGTAACTTGTGAAAGGTCTGGCCCATTGATTTTGATTTCGGTTGTAAGTAACCTGGATACACAACACATACGCTAAATAAGCCTCTGCATGAGAAACGAGCATACGCCAGTGAACGATCAAGAGAAGAATTGACAAAGAATGGAAATCACGATAAGAATAATGTTGAGAACGTGCTAAAAGCGCTCGCACACGCAAGATGATCAATGTTTGATCTTTGACAAAGATGCGCTGAGAGCACCGTTTTTGTGTAGAATTGCGCATGAGAGGTTCAATGAAAATCTGCATAACCTAGCATATGGGTGCGCTTTATGAGTGGGAGGTCAAGCCACAGCAGAAGAAATAATTTTAAGGTCTTTGTGGAGAAAACCGGTCTGATGATCAGAATAAACCCACAGATGTGGGATCGTCCTATCGATCGCAACATGGCATTTGAGAGATATGCACCACCAGAGAAACAAATCGAATGCAACCGCTCCGGATACCGGTCTTTGTGATATCACAATTCCACATTTGGGATGCTCGATAATATGGACTCATGGACAACTGAAGATAAGAAACGGCTTTCAGTGCGGTGGAGCGGAATTTAGGTACATTACTTCTGGGGGACGTTTCGCCAGAGTCCAGGACCATGACAGCGCCGTGTCGGAGGCACTAAGAAGAAAAGATGCTACCGTGTTCAGACAACTACCCGACGGGGAGTCCTCGGTGAATATAAATTGTGAAGAATAAAATGATGTCGCCCGAATTACGACATAAACATGTGGAATTGCGGAAGATCTGGAGTCAAAGAAGAACGTGTTGTTGTACTTAAGAGTCGAGAAAAACGGGGAGTGTGTACATAGGGAAAGAGTTCTCGAAAAGGTGAAAGTTCGGCGATAAATTGCAGTCAGGATTTCCCACGGTTAGACGCGCCATTGCCTGTCTCTTACGCGGCCTCTTAATCCTTCCCATTCCAAGGTCGCCCATCCTTCGATCCATCCTCCCCTTCACTCTTCCCTCCACTCCACTATGGCCTCTCTCGCCCAGCCACAGCAGCGCCAGTTTAATCCTTACTCAGAAAATGGTGGCACCATCTTGGCCATTGCGGGTGCTGACTTCAGTGTCATCGCAGGCGATACTCGACAGAGTGAAGGTTACAGCATCCAGACGCGCTACGCCCCGAAAGTCTTTCAACTGTGTGTTTTGATTCACTTTTGTCTTTGTGTCTGACTCATGACTCTCTACTTTCACCGTCAGGACGGACAAGGCGGTCTTGGCTGTGAACGGGTTTGCTGCAGACGGTAATATGTTTGTAAAGAGTGTTAGACAGCGTCTTGAGGTATGTCATCGATACGGTCGTACGATCCTAAGAAGTCTAATGCTCGTTGTAGTGGTATCGGCATGCACACGCCAAAGATATGCCCCTCCGTGCAATCGCTCGTCTAATTCAAACCATGCTTTACGCCCGCCGCTTCTTCCCTTACTATGTATACAACATCCTCGGGGGAATTGAGGACGATGGTATGTGCATATCTCTCTATTATCATGGACCTCCTTCTCGGCAAGCCGATCTATCGTTCTTTACGCAATCCGCCGTTCTATTGGTTCGCAAATGCTAATGCCTTGTTATTCGTGTCCCTGTTCAGGTTCCGGCGCGGTATACTCATTCGATCCTGTGGGTTCGTATGAACGCGAGGCGTGTCGCGCAGCAGGTGCTGCCCAATCACTTGTTCAACCCTTCTTGGACAATCAGGTAAGTTTGAACCAACATGACCCTCTCGCATTTTCGCACTCCAAACCAACTCGATATCTTACTTTCTGTTCCCTGTGTTCCCGTGGTCTGCTCATCCACTTGTGTCCGATTCTTCACCGATCTATTCCCGCGCCTTTTCACCTTTTTTGCACTTCCTTCCCGCCTTCGTCCTCGCGTAGTACTTTCTGGCGTGTCTGATGCTACTTCTGTTTCCCTTTTAGATCTATTACAAGAATCAAACACCTGCCCCTGGCACGTCATTCCCCGCACATCTGTCTTTGCCGACCGTCCTTTCCCTCGTGATCGATTCTTTCACAAGTGCGACCGAACGGCACATTGAGGTATGGTTTTTGTGTCACGCGCTCCCGGCCAATCGTTCTGATTTATCCTTTTCCAGGTTGGTGACGGTTTGGAGATGTACGTGGTCCTTGCAAGGGGCAGCACGGCACTCCAAAGCCTAGGCAATATTCGGGGCATCCATGAGATGACGACAACTCAGGATGGCGAGAGGGTGTTCGTAATAAGACAGGAACTGAAAAAGGACTGAGAGACTGCCTTTTCTACTCCCTCCCACTTTAGTTCTATACGCACTCGTACAGATACGGACATTTGCTCTCTGTACATCTGAGGTCCACCTGCGCACATGCATTCTTCAAGTTGCTTAGCAAAGACATCCGTCTACTTTACACTCTGGTGTGTGAGTGGACGTCTCCAACAGCTAAATAAATATTTAATGTACACCTATATAGATGTTCCTTATGTATTCCCTTGTCCGCAAGGTCAACAATTTTTATGGAAGGCCGATCATGTTTATCACCCATAGTTATTCAGTTGATGAACTACGAATCGTACTTTGCGCAGGCTTCCGACTTGCTTTTGCCATTACAATAAGTCTCGTAGATATCCAAACATGATGCATGAAAGCTGTGTATTAATTATCCAATCTGTTCATGATTGGCACATGGCGACTTCGTTAAGACGTTATTGACGGTTGCCACTGATCGCAACCAAACAAAGGGCGGCTCAAACACATGCAAACAACTCTCTTCTCTTCGCTGTTGCTGCGCCCGCCGACATTCTCGCCCTTGCTTCCGTTATTTCGAGCTAGCTGCCTTCATATCAAAGAGAGCCTATCACTCTAGAACGACCCTTCACCCTTACAAACAATAGACAAAACCCTACATCATGATTCTCACACCACTCCTTTGCCTGACCATCGCATCACTCGCACCCTCGGCGTACTCACAAGACATCGTGTACGATATTGCACACAACGCGACAAATATTGTGGGTACCTGGAGCTCAGGTAGCAAGCAGGTGTTAACTGGACCTGTGAGTCTCCTTTACCGTCATCGTAACCGTAGGTAAGTATTGATTCCCTAACCACGTAGGGCTTCGCAAATCCCGCCAACCAATCATTTGCCTATCCCAAGACGACAGGCATTTCTTACTCCTTGTGAGACTTCGAGATTCACAAATTTGACAACAGGAGACTCACTTGACCTAACACAGTTCTGGTGACGGTTTCTACGAAATTGCTCGGTATCGGTTTAATGGGAATGGTGAGTGGGCCAGCCTTCCTCCTTCATCGTGCTTAACTTTTTGGCCCAGGTTCGGAACCAACGTGTATTACTGGCGTTATCAATTGGGTCCACGGCACATACGCTCTGAACGGTAATGGATCAATGACTTTGACCCCCCTCGGCGATGGCTATCAGCAGATTCAGGACCCTTGTGCTGCCGTTTCTAATTTCCTCGAAGATTACAACCAAACCGAGTACTATACTCAGTGGCGGATCTTCCAAGATCCCGTCACTGGGTACAAACTCCATCTATTCCAGTTCGACGGCGCTCCTCTCGCACCTCAATTCCAGATCTCAACAACGCCGAACATGCTCCCGACGACATTGCTACGGAACGTCCCTTCTGCCACACCAACAGGAAATGGCGTGAAGACGCCAACTCGGCGCTCTCTTCTGCAAAAGAAGAGCAACGATGCTCCAGCGAGCCAGCTGGCTGTCGCAATCGGAGCAACAATAGGCATGGTGACCTTGAGCATCTCTGCGCTTCTCCTATAGACACTTTTGCCCATCGTATTCCTATCTCGGGCGCAAACGTTCCCATTCGCTTGAGTTGTACCTGCTAATATTATCGCTATCCATCGCATACTCTCCAACCCTGGCTGACCGTTTGGATCATGTGGACCAGGTAGTTTTATCTTTTGTTACGCACACCGCCTCCCTTCATCGATGTTTGTTCCTTTCCCCTCCCCAAAAACATCCCTTTTGATTCTTACATGCACTCGAACATCAGCATAGGATACCCATCGGCATATTCAATGTTACATCGTCCATCGGCAGCACCGGCCAGAGGGAGGCCGCACATTACATTCTTTTTGAATTGATGAGACTTATCAGTATTTTACTTTACCGTACTTATTGTCCCGTAGAACGGTCTTCATGATTCTTGCCTTTATTGCACCAACAATGAGTCGCCTGAGTATCTCCTTTTATGGTTGATTATGTAATGTGCAATTTTTCCCTCGGTGGCAGTGTACTTTTCAATGCGTTCGTTTCGCTCGAACCTCACTCACTGTCCCAATGCCCTCATTAGTGAAACAATGCCGTAGTACGTGTCTAGAATCACGGTGAAACTAAATGGTGAGTCCATGTCTCTCACTACATCCGGCGCCGAGCGGTTGCGTTACGTGATGAAATCAGTTACGGATACTCGAGTCTTGCGACTCACGTCCGAGAGCGCAAAAACAAGTGGATTATTCCGTTGCCTTCCTTCTGACTCTCCCCCTCTCTATCTAAATTCCACTGTTGCTGACACCTTGCTTCTAGGACACTTGCAATCCCCTGTGATGGACTTTCAAGTTGTCGCTCAATCAATCGTACTCGATCAGCAGGTGAGCATCCGCCGACTTGATAGGTCTCATCTGTCCTGTTGAATGATGAAAACAATTACGGATTAATGAGTTACGACTCGAGTGTCCGAGAGCGCAAAAAAAACGTGTGGATTTTTCCGTTGCCTTCCTTCTGACCCTTACCCTTCACCTTCTCATTGTATCATATATGTCCTGTGACTGATTTCTCTTGCACATCAGCTCCAACATGTATATCTGACGTTTGGAGCTTGGAGTTGAGATGCCGACAAGATTGTGAGTCTTTCCCCTTGGGTGATAACTCGGCTGCAATGCCCTTTCTTTCCTGATGAACCCAGTACGGATGATAGAGTTTTGACTCGTATTTCCGAGAGCGCAAAAACCCCATGTGGATTATTCCGTTGCCTTCCTTCTGATCTTGCTTTATCTGAGTTGCGCATTGAATCTTGTACTGACTTATCGGTTTTATCGGTTTATCAGTTGCACGTACTTGTGGTATCACAATAACTGCGAATGCCGATAGCCTAGACTTGGAGGGTGTGCCGCTTCTTCTATATGTGAAGGTGAGCTTCTTCGTCCATTCACGTCATTACCATTTCTGCATACCTTCACTTGATAAAATGAATACGGATACACGAGTCCTATGATTCGCACTTCCAAGAGCGCAAACACCAAGTGGACTGCTCCGTTGCCTTCCTTCTGATAATGATATTTTCTTATCACCTCTTGTGTTTACGTTTATGCTGAGATACTGATTGTGATGCTCACGACCACTCGTGAGCAGATTGGCTCTGTGGTAACGAGTGCATCGGCATTGAGTATGTGTTTACTCTTCCTTGACACCTTCCGTTTCGGCTGCTTCCTGATTGCAAGCGAGTTATCTCCCAACTTTTTATTATCACTGCCAATTTTTCCCTTGTCCTTGCTGCTTAGCGCTGAGGAGTGAAGGGTACATGTTCCTTCCAAAAAATTCCAGGTCATGACTGGAGAGCAACACACTATTTCTATTTTATTTATTTATTTTTGATGGATTGTGGCTTGGAGCTTCCTTCGCCGTGGTTCTTCTGGGGTACGGGGTTGTGATTCCAAATGTTAATGCAATACAGTATTTAGTTTAACAACAATGTGAACCTTCTGTAACAGTTCGATCTCACATTGTCTTTTGCGGTGATCGTCCCCGAGTGCCTTGTCATGTCCGTCGACACCGCCGGACTGTGGCGCTTTATTAAGGCATGACTTTTGAGATGGTCAAGGTCCAGGTTCGTGTCTTTGGGCAGAGTTTGTCATTAGAGAAACTGATAGCTGCCACATCCAGGAGGGTCAATAGAGATCGAGCAACACACCAGTACTTACATGTGACATGAGGAATGGAATCGAGACCGCCGAGCCGCTAAGCAGGTGACAGGCATTTGCAATCATACTTTTCACCATCCGCTGACAATGTTTGAATCTCTATTGAGGATGCGATATTGAATGACGCTAGAGAATGTTGATGTAGTTTCACGAGTTTCGGCGAGATTTGAGCGAGGTGAGAACTAAGATAGGTTTGGGTAAACGAAGGATTCTTCTGACGGAAGGACTTGATACCAAAGGGCCTTCCGTGATATCGCCGATGCCTGTAGGCCCTTGACTCCTGTTCATGCGAGCCTTTCCCATTCTGGAAACATGTTTCTTAGGAGTCCATGAGAGTTCGTGAGGTTTGGTCCTTTTCTCAACCTCTGTGGCATGGAGGTCCAAATCTTTTGATGTAGGAGTTTAAATTCGCAGCAGGAAGATAACTAGTCTCTTTAACAAAGAAAAATTACGGCATCAATGAGGCGGATACGGATCGGGTCAAGAGATGGTAGGAAGCCTGGCAAGAAATACGACCCGGCGGTCAATGTGATGTGATGATACCAACGATGCACCAGTCCTAGTTGATTGTATATATGCATAAACACAGAAGTAGGATCCAATGGAGAAGTATTCTCCGGCGATGTGGTGCCCCGGAGGTCGCGTCCGAGTGGCGGTGAGTCAAGCAGGAGAACCGATCTCAATAACGAGGTAGAAATTCAGCTAGCGGACTATTTCCTTGATCACATGGAACAACGTCTTTCTGGTAGACTGCGGGCCATGTCTTATCGCAAAGAATGCAGAGAGGCGCGTGCCTCCAGTTATCATGTGCAACAAAAGCCAGTGGAGTAAGTCGGGTCAGTTATGCCGACTGTCGACTTGTCCTAAACTGAACAGTAAAGAACCAAAAAGCATTCTCGTTATTTGCAGATATATGGGCCTAGATATCGAGGAGAGATCTAATTCTCTCGACCTCCGATGAAGGTGAGATTTATTAACACCGGCTTGAACCACCTCAAACCAAGCGTTCGACTCAAACAGACCCACATATAACCAGGGCAAACTGAAGTGGGTCATCAGCTCAAGCTCAATCACGAGCACCATGACATCTGAGCATTTTATACACGAGGTTGTGGAGAGCCCACAAAGATATCTCACAAGCCTTATTATCATTACCAAGCCCGCCAATATATGTGGGTCTTGATCCCAACTCAGGGAGACCTTAAGTGAGTCTTAAGCCAATGGCATCCTGGCTGAGTAGAAAAACCCAGGAAAGAGATACAAAAGCAGACATACGGTCGCCACAGATGCCATCCAAAGAGTAATAAATCGTTCAACTTCAAGTCGTTTTTGAAGATAATTTTCTTTTTCAGATTCATGGGAGGAGTGCTACATAGCGTTCGAAATCTTCGTAACAATATAAGAGCCGCAGCAAGGAAATCTGTTATGAACCTGAGCGTCAGACGAAATTCAAGGCGTTTATCATGTAACTCCATCAACTATTCTTGATTTTTTTTAAGCCTCAGAGATCGAGAAGCCAAGCCTGATAAAGCCCTTGAACTAAGAGCGCCAGAACAGTACACAGGAGTTGGTTCGTATTTACAGGACGAAACGAGTCAAGATATGTTTGGCAGATGTGGCTAAACCAATTGATCACGACAAAAGTGTTTGGAACTAAACCGAGTTTTCGCCGATCAGGAACTTCCGAAGAATCTCCAGTGCCCACACATCTAAGTCAACGTTTCTTCTTTCATGTGCTTGCTGTATACAGTATGAGCCTCATAAAATCAAGAAGTATGATATATGGAGAACGATACAATTACAATCGCATAAGAATCAAGACCTTGTTCCTTGAACCGATTTATAAGTCGAACAGTTTCAACACCTCATCCGGCAAACAGCTCGCTTGGTTCGTTCTTTCGTACACCTTCAACTCACCACTCTGACATACGAAACTGAGCCGTCCCCTCTCGCCATGCTTCTTCACTAGGTCTTTGATCTGGTCCAAAAGACGTCTCAACTTTTTGAGCTCCTCTTGGACTGCCTGCGCCACCTTCTTGAGCTCAGGGGAGTCAAGCTTTCGCTTGTTGACCTCTTTGAAAAAACCCCTCTCGTGGACAGCCAGGAAGTGATGAGGAGTCTGCGAAAGAAAGAGTTGCGGGTAATTCTCTTTCCAATCGTAATTAGACGCGTTATAAGTGGAGCGTGTCGTTAATTCGATGATCGATGACTGGGGCACAACGAATCCGCCAGAAATGATGGTGATGGTTGGAAACGCTTCGGAGCCTTCTGTAGCTTTAGTGGGAGGAGGCGCTGCGCTCCCTGTTCGGAGACTGACGCCGGATAGTGCACCAATGATGTCATCAAGGTCGTTACCCGACGAGGACGCAGTGGTTCGGGGTTGAGAAGTCTTTAGAGATACAGCAGAAACACAAGCGTCCACCTCGAACCGAACAACGAGCTTGAGGCCGTTCAAATTCTGGAAAAAGGTTAGTCCCATGCTAGAAAGCTGCGACGAATATGGAATGAAGTTTACATATCGGACGATCCTGTGATGCCCTGTACTACTCTCACAACCAGGAGCAGCCCTTGTTGAAGCCTTCTCAAAATTAAACCCATACGTTCTTCCGGACATCTGCTCCTGGTACCGGTTTTCCCACCGATTAAACAGCACCGTCTTTCCGGCAAGCTGAACGTCAATCCTAAAGTCACTAGCAGTACCATTGATCCAACGAAGGAGCTTTCGAAGATTGTTTCGATCGGTGACAAAGTCGATTGAAGCCCAATCGAATTCTTCTTCGTTTTGCGCGTTGGCGCGATTGACGGCAGTAATAAGAGGGAGAAGAATACTGTTGGGACAGCGATATCCATTCTGGTCTTTGAAGGATACTCCGTCATCTGCATGTACTTGGTAAGGTGGCGCACGATTGGTCCATTGCGGGGGCGATCCTGGTCATGACACGAGTCACGAAACCTTGCTAGTGTGTAGCGTAGATAGGTTCATACCAGGAACAATTATTGTCGGAGTAGGTTTGTCAACCCAATTGTACGAGCCAGCATACTGGAGGTTGGTAATTTTGACCTCTTGGTCAGAAATATTAGTAGATAGCTTCGAGATTATCTGCAGAGGGATTGATGACAATCCTCCTAAGATATCTCTGTCTCCAGGTAGCTTGACCGGAGTACGGTTACTGAAATTCGAGTATGAAGCGCGAGCGCGGCTTCGGGTGCGATATGAGGACATTGTTCGTTGCTGCTGTGACTTGAACACTCCCTGAAGATATACTATACCCGGGCGCCAAAATCTGCCTTTGTTGTGGCGTATATGAAGCCATGTGACAATGCTGCGCTCAAAAGAACCATCGTGTATGGGAAATACGTCCCCATATGGGTATCCCGAAGTCAAGTTCATCATACTGTGACACCAAAGAAGCATCTTTAGAACAAGCCGCAGTCATGCTCTTGAGCCAGAGGTTCATCTGACGAGTTCTGACGTAAGAGAGGTAGATAGTAGCAAATTTCAGCACGTCGACTTGACAGAACGTGAGAGATGGAAGTAAAAAGTGAGAGGCGCGCACTCGAGGAATGGGTGCGCGTGAGCCGTTTACACGTGTTCTTCACGATCGTTTGACACAGCCACCATCTTGCCTCCACGAAGTTCGACATCGCCAATTTTTTTGAGTCCATATAAAGACTCTGGATCACTCATTTACAACTTTCACGGTGCGAGTATGAGTGCGCTGAATACCCCCTCCTCAAGCGATATCTTTCTCACGCTCACTTCAGACGCAGAAGCTCTTGAAGGACGCTTACTTTTTGCCATCCCGAAGAAAGGTAGTTCCTTTTGGCTGTCCTTGCAAAGATCAGTCATTTATCCTGTACACTTACAGGCAGGTTGTATGAAAAGTGCATAGAACTTTTGTCGGGTTAGTTTGCGCGCTCGTTCTGATCGTGGTCTTGACGGGATGTTATCATATCGCCAGGGGCGGACATCCAATTTAGAAGGAGCAATAGACTGGATGTATGTGTTGTTTCGAACCACAACATCGCTCTGTGCGTAGAATGAAAGGGCTGTCGTATCGCATGCCATTCTCACGTTCCACCAGCGTTTTTCTTCCAGCTGCTGATATTCCATCATTCGTGGGCAAAGGCGATGTCGACCTCGGTATCACTGGACATGATGTCGTTTTAGAAGCGCAAATGGATGGGCTGGTCACCGAGGTTGCGCGGCTTGGGTTTGGGAAGTGCTCTCTTCAAGTGCAGGTTCCAGAAGCAAGCCCGATCAAGACAGCGGAGGACCTTGCAGGAAAACGAGTAGTCTCGAGCTTCAGACACCTAACAAGAGAGTACTTCGACAACATCGACGCTCAATTGCAACTTGAGGGTGACAAGAAGACCAAGATAGGATACGTAGGAGGTAGCGTAGAGGCTGCTTGCGCGCTCGGCTTAGCGGATGGCATAGGTATGTGTCTTCATACCTATTTCGTGGATTGCAACTGATTCGGTTTGTGACAATAGTTGATCTTGTTGGTGAGTTACATGATACTGAGGTTCACTTGTCTAGTAACCCATTTTTTAAACAGAGTCTGGGGAAACAATGCGGGCTGCTGGTCTCCATGCTATTGCAACTCTCCTCGAGACAGAGGCAGTACTGATCAAGTCGACTACCACAAAACGTCCACACGTTGCTCCTCTCATCGACAAAATAGCGAGTCGCATTGCAGGCGTCATCGCGGCCAACAGATATGTTGTCTGCCAGTTCAACGTTCATCGGGGCAAACTCGCTGCAGTGACCGCTATCACACCAGGACGAAGAGCTCCAACAATCAGTCCTCTTGAGGAGGATGACTGGGTCGCAGTTAGCGTCATGGTGGAGAAGAAGAAAAGCGCATCGATAATGGATGACCTCGTCAAAGCTGGAGCTGAGGATGTACTAATATTCAACCTTAACAATTGTAGAGTCTAACGTACGGAATTTGTGATATTATGCTGCTCCTTGAAACGAGTCTTGCTTTCTCACTGCCATCGACCTCGAGCCGACATTATCTACTGCTGTCTCCTCTTTTCGCAGGTAGTATCAATAATTTGCATCTCGGATCAGGGTTGGCAAGGTTGTCCCAAACTGGAGGTATGTAAGCTTCATTTTCTTGTCGTTTTCCGAGTCATGACGAGTCATGGATCTTACCATCGTTGTCAGTATCGTTATAGTCAAACTACTTGAAAGGAGAAATTTTCTGTGCTTCCTTCGGCATTTGACGCTGACAGCTGGAGCCATAGCATGTCTCATTTCGTAAAACGAATCACTGTACGTTGTGGACCTCGTTACAACAGCGCTAGCGCTGACTGAGATTGTATGACTGCTATGTCTGATCTAATTTGCAACAAGCATGCTGGCTCCAAAGTTATGAGGAGTCGGCGGACCTGATAGCCTTTTACTTGCCGTTTCGAATGATTACATTATGACCACACGAGAGAAATCTTCATTCCGAAGCCCGACAGAAAATATGAGAAGCCAGAAAATTATGCTCACAGATGAACTACCTTCTTTGGGCAGGGATAGGGTTTGATTTCACAATTTCAGCATACCCTGGGAGAGGCTCGTTGTGTCTTGGTATCTTTGCCCGGATGTGTAACTCCGGTTATGTGAGTTGTCGATTTTCATTGTCTGTTATCCGCTCTTAAGATTTGTGACTTCCCTAATCTCTATGAATGACCTTAAGCCCTTCACTTGTCAAAAGGGTTCAAAAGGACGACAATCTTCTGTCATGGTTCCTACAAGTGGAAACAATCAACGATGGTCATAATCATTGTACATTGTACATGATGTGAAATCAACCACATGCACCTTACCTTAAGCCTGTGAAAAATTCTAAGCCTGCCTTTTTCACTCAGCTTCTTACGGAAAATTACCCCAATGATACTAGACTTTCTAAAAAAATTACGTGCTGACCATGTGTTCTGCAGGTCGTACGACCACCACTAACCCTTATCACTTCCCATGGATTGATAAAACGCACGTACGTCCATACTTCCTACATATCATGCGGTAAGGTCTTATCAACGCGAGAAGCGAGTATATAATGAGGTAGAGGGCATGGGATACTCGCAAGACCTGTATGATGCGTCTGGCATTCGCACTCGCCTCCTTCCTTGCTATATGTTTAGCGGCACCTCCTCGAACTAGCCACCATGTAGTGCACGAAACAAGGGCTGTTGATCCTGTTGATTGGCGAATAGTTCGCCGACTAGAACACGATAAGGTTCTGCCCATGCGATTTGGACTTAGGCAGCGAAACCTTGATCGCATTGAGGAGATGCTCATGGCAGTGTCCCATCCTGAGTCGCCTACATATGGGCAACATTGGACTCCTTCTGATGTCGTCAAAACATTTGCACCTAGCGGCGACACCATTGCTGCCGTTGCAAACTGGCTGGCAGATGCTGGAATTGCACGAGAACGCCTGCGTCTTTCCGTCAGCAAGGGTTGGATTGATCTTAACGCGACCGTTGGAGAAATAGAGGATTTGCTCAAAACAGAGTATCATGTTTACAGCCATTCTGAAACTGGTGACGAACAAATCGGTGCGTTTCTGTTTCTCAGATTCATACAACTATTGGTAAGACGTGTTGAAGGTTGTGCCTCTTACTCCGTTCCCGCTCATGTCCAGCCACACGTCGATTTGATCAAACCAACTGTTCACTTTCAGCATCGTCCAGTATCAAGTCGCTTCAACAAACGTGGATTGAATCTCGGTGCACCTTCTTTGACTCGAGGCCCAAAACTGTCAAACAAAAAAATCGAGAAGACGCTGTCTCTTGCAACTTGCGACGAGGCTATCACGCTGGACTGTCTTCGCGCACTGTATTCCGTTGACTATACGCCCGTTGCAACAGATAGGAACAGTTACGGTATTGGTGGGGTCAACGTTCATCTCTTACCCCGCTCTCCTGTCACTCACATATCTCCAGTCGAGTTTACGCCACAAGCCTTCTTACAAGGCGACCTCGATTTGTTCTTCCGGTATCTGTTCCCATCGGCAAGCTTCGACTTCAGTGCTCATTCTCAGCGTCTTCCAGCAACTTCTCACCTAGTCTTGTCGGTGTTAAGCCAAATACCGTCTTGATTGACGGAGGTGCGCAGAAAGATCATATTCTCAGTGGCTTGTAATAATCAACTATCTCAGCAATTGTACAGACAACCAATCAAAGTTTCAATTTCAACGGAGAGAGCGATCTTGATCTCGAATACGCCATGGGTCTGACTAACCCTCAGCCCATCACTTTGCTTCAAACCGGCGACATCGTGGAAGGTACAATCTTCCATTATCACGCTCCGATGAGATGACTCAAGTTCTTCCTTCAGGGGCTGGGTTTGACAATTGGCTTGATGCTGTCGACGGAAGTTTCTGTACCTTCGAAGGTGGTGATGACCCTACACAAGTAAGCATCTGACAATAACAGGAATGGTCCTGACTGCGGGCAGGACGGCATTTACCCAGATCCCCTGCCTGGTGGCTTCAAAGGTCACTCAAGGTTCCATAGAGCTTGAGAGGGATTTTGATTTATGTCTTAAGGTCCTGAGTCCTGTGGCATTATCGCTCCACCCAACGTAGTTTCCGTTTCCTACGGACAGGACGAGTCCACGATCACGGCAGCGTCTGCAATGAGGCAATGCCAAGAGTATGCTAAAGTAAGCTCGAAGCTAGATTCATTGGTATCGGGTGGTCCTTGAAATACACTTGAATAGCTCGGCTTGATGGGAACTTCGGTTTTCTACAGCTCTGGAGATGACGGTGTTGCGGGGAATGGCGGGGTATGCTTGAATTCTGAACGTGAGTTTTTCTTCTATGATTTTGATTCAAGCCACGTCTCATACATATAAATGTAGTTCAACCTGTTAGACGTGGCACCGTCTTCAATCCTGGCTTTCCTGTGTGTACTATCCATTTCTTAAAAAGTTCAATACTTACTGTGATGTTGCAGGTAACATGTCCATTTGTTACTGCGGTAGGAGCGACACAGGTCAATCCAGGCTCCACTGTCAATGATCCCGAAGGTGCCTGTGAACAAGTTATCTTTTCTGGAGGTGGATTCTCAAACATCTTCCCGTCCGTTCATGTCTCCTTTCCTACGCACTATTTTTGATTTCATTCTCAGAATGCCCTCGTACCAAGCCGATGCTGTGACGGAATTTTTGACCAATCATCCACCCCCTTATACGCATGGTGAATTCAACAACAGTGGAACAGTAAGTCGCTTCACTGGCAAGAACTGTACATGTCCTCGTACATATTGCTAACATCACGGGTATCTATCAGGTCCGAGCGTTTCCCGATTTATCTGCTAACGGGTAGGTCCTTCTCATTTTATTGAAAGCTGGGATTCTCACGATTTCAGCGCAAACTACGTCATCGGTGAATATGAACCGCCGAAGCCGAGATTCGTTTTTTTTTGACCTTTTGTATATTTTCTAGGAATTGATGGAAACTTCTCACTCGTCTTCGGGACGTCTTGTTCATCACCTGTGGTCGGTTCATTGATCACTCTCGTAAACGATGCAAGAATTGCCAGGGGAAAGGGACCCGTAGGGTTCATCAACCCGGCTGTAAGTAGCTAGGTGCTTGCACTGGACCCCATGCGAAACTCACACTTCATCAGATCTACTCCCAGCAGTTCCAAGATGCTTTCAACGATATAACTATGGGCGGAAACCAGGGATGTGGTAGGTTTCTTTGAACGTATGATGGTTATGAAGTTGACACGTTCATTGCAAAGGAACGCCCGGGTTTAATTCGTGAGTGCACTGTCTGCGTACATGATCGCACTACTGATGTCCATGAAGCACTGTTGGCTGGGATCCTGTTACTGGCATGTGTCTACTGCTGCATTTGAGTAACCATCAAAACTGACCATCTCACCTAGGCCTCGGAACACCAAACCTGGAGAAATTGATACCCCTTTTCGTCTCGTTACCTTGAAATAAATTATTTACAGGGGTATGAAATGGATGTAAACTGGAATGGAGAAAGGACATATATCATGAATCTACATGTGCCTATTATGCGATGTAAATGGGTATTCAAGTATGCGTGAGGGGCAGCAGACATTTTCTCGAGGCGGAGGTAGATCACTCTCCAGGATGTCTGAGAACAGAGCACCGACGTCGCCTTCTACGACGAGACCGCCTTGGCGCCTGCAGGAAGAAATGTTCTCATCATATTTCAACGCTACACAATGAAGGGAGGGACATCGGTCAAAGGCATGCTTGGCAATCGCTTCAATATGATGATTGTATGAGCATGGCTTGTGGCATCGAAGTTGCAGGATCAGAGTTTCTAACGCCTCGAGCTTCGAAAGGTTCTCGATGGAGCCGGGAAAAAGTATATTCTGAGAGTATATCAATCGGGGGTCAACAGAGATCTGGTAGTGACTGACCTGTGCACTGAGGGATGATGTCTTGGTGTACGCTAGCGTTTTGAGATTGGGGGTAGCTTTTGCTAGGTGAAAGAGGAGTTCCGCGAGCTTGAGATGATTTATCGTTGATGAATCTTCGACTGTGAGGGTCGCCAGAGTTGTCCCAAAAAGGGAAAGTGCCACGAGCTCTCGGGATGTTTCCCTGCCCCAATCATCGATCTTGAGGCGTACTTTCGTTAGAGATCGTGACGTCGTGAAAGAGGCCAGGATAGATAGATGCGCATCGATAATTGTGAGGTGAGGTAACATCGTATCTGTAATAACCCCCCTTGGGAACGTGCCATTTTGTTTCCATTCACCGATCTGGGGATGCCGAGATAGAAAAGGAACAACTGCCCATGAAGGAAATACTGAATTATGGAATATACGTAGTTCGGCGGTGCAGCCATCAAGAATCCAGGTGTGTATGGGGTGCATCATTGCAAGGGGGTGTCCCACGAGTACGAGCTTGTGGAGTCTTCGTAGTGCCCTGAGCGCTTGGGCGATTGATTGAAGGGAGGATAAAAGGAGATCAGGAACAATGATGAACGACAAGTCAAATCGCAGAGTCAAAGCTTGCACGGTCAACGCTTTCTGAGGATGTCGAAGTATGGTGTCCGCCCACAGCACAGGTGCCCGGGTATTTTGGGCGAGATCAATTATGGAATAGAGAGCACGCTGTGCTTCTGCAGAACATATCCGAGACGTCAAAGACAAGTTACACAGGTCCTGTCGGTCCGTGATCCATTCGATGATATTCGTATATAGTTCAGGGGGAAATGTGGGCAGATTTTGGGCTGTTCGGCTCAACGAGATGGCTTCAGGTGTTGTACGATTCTGTCTCGTCTCTTCGAGGGACGCTCGATGAACCACCCGCTTCTTTCTGTCAAACGTTTGAGTTTTCCTGAGAGTAGAAAACGTCAGTTCAGAAGTGCCCTCAGGATCATTAGGCCAAGGGATATTGCCAAGAACTTACGCTGGCATGTAGGGGAAATGGGAGTTGCAACGCAAGTGGAAACTTACTGTATCCAAAGGAAGGTTTCTTATTAAAAGAAGAGAAGAGCCTAATTCAGATCATGCACCGGAGGTGATATCACCGGATTCCAAAGTTAGCCGATGTTGGCGGACGAGTAGTACTAGCGGTGACTAGTCAGTGGACTACTTGGAGTATGTAACGGACCGGACACTGGCTGGTTACAAAGAACGCCGTCAAGCTATGCTTGTAGTGCTTTATCGTCGACTTGTAAGGATTCAGAACGGCATCACAGGACACCGTCATTTCCAGCTGTCATTGCGTTATCCGACTTCAACTTGATTTACCATCCAGGATTCGGCGTTCAGAATCTAGCTATTTCGAGGTGGTTAGGGAAGCTAGAGAAAGCCCTACAGGGTCAACCTCACAAAGTTAGTTGGCATCTCAGAGTTTTGAAGATTGTATTTGATGTCAAGGCCAGATGAAAAAGACTTATAAGATGCAAATTCATCAGGTTTCGCCAGGGCCATGATATTGATAGGAGATGGACAGTCTACCCAATACAAAATGAGGTTAAGAAAGGCTGCGAAGTAACGTGTAGAGAAGAATGCCATACTATCATCGCAACGTACGGTTGATCATCGTCCCAACCCCTGAGAGGCTCATTGTCCTTCAGATGATGTCCTTTTTCTCGAACGGCCTCAATCATAATGTGAGTTTGCAACACGTAGCAGGTGATCTGGGTCAAAACCGGGGACGCGCGTGCAGCTATGCTCTATGGAGTTGCCATTTACCAATCTAATCGCTTATTTACATGATAAAAAGCGAGTTTCGAAAGACTGAGCTTCATTATACCCCCGCACTCATGACCATGTACACGTCTGATTCATTCAAACCGCTTTTGAATAGGCTTGTACAAACCCCGGAGTATTTCACCGCAGACGACCTCAAGGCGGCTCTTAACCATCTCTTTACCTCGAACGTCCTCCAGCCGTCACAAATCGGAGCTTTCCTGACTGCATTGCACGTTCATCGCGTTGAGCGACGCCCAGAATCGCTAGCCGCAGCTGCACAAGTCTTGCGGAACAGGGCGTTGAAAGCGGACGTGAAAAATTCTGAGGATGACTTCATCGTCGATATCGTTGGCACAGGGGGCGATGGATACAACCTCTTCAACGTTAGCACGACAGCTGCAATCGTTGCTGCAGGAGCAGGAGCCCGCGTAATCAAAGTGAGCTTTTCAAAAAATGTTTGTACCTCGTCTCCAACTCTGGTCCGTAGCATGGTAGTCGCGCATCGACGTCCTTGTCAGGATCTGCCGATCTTCTAGAGTCATTGGGCTGCCAGTTCAAGGCTCCAGAACCCGGAAGTACTACACCTATACCTCGCATTCCCTTCACCTTCATCCTCGCACCTCACTATCACCCATCCCTCGGGCTCATTGCGCCATTCCGGAAAGCCCTGCCTTTCCGTACGATGTTCAACGTCCTCGGCCCCCTCATTAACCCCGCCCGGCCCAGGGGGATGGTTTTGGGTGTGGCAGAGCGCGAGATTGGTCCGACCTTCGCGCGATCTTTACTTGATGGCGGCGTTGAGAGAGCACTAGTTGTATGCGGTTACGAGAAGCTGGACGAGATCAGCTGTGCTGGTCCTACTTGGGCTTGGGAGTTGAAGGATGGAGAAATCACCGAGATGACTCTCACTCCGGAAGATTTCGGTCTAGAAGAGCATCCGCTCTCGACTGTGGTTGGAGGAGACGGACAGGAGAATGCAGCTACGGTGAAGCGGTTGCTTACGTCCGGAAAGAATATTCCAGAGGACTTAACACCGGTCCTTGATTTCGTCTTGATGAACGCGTCGGCACTTCTCGTTGTTGCAGGCTTGGCAAAGGATTACAAGCAGGGAACCGTTATGGCGCTAGAAAGTGTCGTCTCAGGTTTGGCATGGAATGCTCTCGGAACATTTCGAACATCAGGACAACAGATGTAATTTATCTTGAAAGCCTCTTATAATTACCTGCATACAGACAGCAATAGAAATGGAAAATCGCGTTATCACTGATATTGAGCAATTCAAGTCACACTATATTTTGCATATCAAACTGTATTCCCTTGACTTGACAAACAGGATTAGAGTACGATACACAGGATGACCTGGGTTATTTAATTTTAACATAAACACGAAAGTGCCGAAGCCCTCTCGTGTTAATACCGACTTCCCAGAATATAGATACCCAGAAAGCGGAATCTGCACAGTCCGAAGGAAATCCTCCCCCTGCGCAAGCAAGTTCACAGCTTGCCAACTTAGGTCATCTATATGGAGTCAATAAGCAACAGAAAGATACAGAGAAAAATCCAAACACACCTGAAGGCTGGCAGTGTCAGCCACTCCGAAGACCGCAATTCATGCATAATGATACCCGCCGAAAACGACGCCTCCATACCAACTCAAACACACCCTGTGGAAAGGAGATCGTGATCAGATAGAGGTTAGAGAAGAACCGGGTACGAAGGAACACACAATTTTCTGCTTGGCGTACTACCCGATTGATGAGGGGCTGCCGCATCCATCGCAGTCGCTGAAAGAATAAACAAAGCTTTGGAACGGGAGCAAATAGAACGAGCAAGCAAACCTTTTCGCTACTGTGGGTCCGATTATGGATGGGGTTGTGAGCGCCAAAGACCTTAGCGACCCTTTAGCCGACTGTTTTATAGTAAGCGACTTAGGGCCGGTGCATCACTCGGAGTTATCCGGGAGACCGGAAAGGACTAACACAGCTGGGATTCCGTAGATGATCTTACTGGTGTTGATAAATGTACTGTGGCAGGAATTCGGTCTTGGCCGCTTCACATGAGCATATTCTCCAGGCGTGCAAACCGTGAGTCCACTAGCTCAGTCTTTGGTACCCTTTTCTACACAAAATTACTCATTTAATTTTGCTGTAATTTCACATCAATTGTGATACCTTGACCAAGCCTCAACTCAGTCACCTTCTGCTTCATCCATATATGTGATCAAATGCTGAGGTGCCAGTAGTACTCAGACATTTCATAGCCTTCTGTAGCCAGGAGACAGTACAAAGATAATGATTTTTGCTACAGGAAGACTACATTGAAGACTGATTAAAGATATGGAGACAAAGGAAGTTACTCAACATAAGATTCAGAAACAACACAAAAAGAAAAGACTAATTGAATTTGACCAGGATGGACTTGGATGGAGTATTTGCCAACAAGCTGCGATCCCATGCCTTTGGCACAGATCTGCAGCTCATTGGGGGCTTTGCCCCCAAACCCCCCACCAACACAATGTTCCATCTGGCCCCAACCTCACTTTGTTCAGTTGTGGCCTTGCCTTTATGATGACAATGTTTAATCTGGCCACAATCTCACTGCGTTCAATTGTGGCCTTGTATTTA